>CM053786.1:609144002-609376502 GCA_028749045.1 Cupressus sempervirens | reverse complement strand
TTTGAGTTATTATGTTATTATAATATGTTATGTATTATTAAATAAATTATTGATATATCTTAATGGTGTTAGGAGTTAGTTAAACATTAACTAATGAAGTTTATGGAAGTTTTCTAGATCGATTAATAATACTTTTAATAAGTTTATTATTTATTAATATTTGTTGGGTTTAACAAACTATTAATGAATAATAGTATAAATGGTTTAAATAGTTATCAATTAATCCGAATAGAGTTAATCTAGTGAAGATTATTTAATGATTGAAGTTTTGTAAAAGATATTAATTTTTGGATTTGGAGTATAATTGAGTTTTAATCGATTGATATTCATTGAGTTGTCAATATAATTATATTATGCGATAACGTTTTAACTTGAAATGATTATCATTAATACGAATTTGTTAAGAAAATATTAGTATGACAAATGTGGTCATTATGGATAAGATTTCCAAGATAACTTGTTATTATTATTATTGAAATATTAATATTTGTGTATTGGATTGAAGTTGACTTTTTACGTACAAACTATTGTTAGTTAACTGATATTTATTGGGTTGTTGGTATGGTTGTGTAATTATTAATTAAATTAATTAATTAGAGTTAATTAGATTTAATTAATAATTAGATTATGTAATAGAATTTTAAATTGATATGATTCTTACATCGAAGTTGATAAGTCTTATTCTAATGACTTGAATAATGACTTTAGATATTTAATGGTTATTAGTGATGATTTAATTATTACAACGATTGAGTTAAGAGGCTTAAATTTTAGTAATATTTAATTATGTTTTAACTAAGTATTATTAGAATGTTAAAAGATCATGGATTGTGTACCTAGGTTAATTGATTGAATTAATTGATCATTTTAATAAAGTTATAATCTTCTCATTCAAAAATTGATAAATAGCTTTCTTATAATTTAGACGAATAATGATCCTTGATTTATGTTAAAAGTTGAAGCAGCATTAAGAAGAGTCATTCAATTTGTAACATTGATCTTAGCAAAATAAAGTGAATGATTTTATTAAGTGTCAAATGATTTAATATTTATCCTTAAGCTATTCTTAGAATATTATTTTAAAATAATAGAAGGATAGTGCTATCGGGAGAACAAACGGGTTGACTCGTAGGTCAAATGATTAAACTTAGACACTTGAAGTATACTGGTAAATAGAAAACTAGAAACCTCTACACTTAATTCAACTATGTGATTATAGTAAACCAAAACATGTGTTTGCATTGTGTATTCTTTATGCTATTGTTTTGGATTTTGGATTGACTAGTGTTGACCAGTTTTGACCAGTTATAGGACGTCTACCAGAGGCTTGGGGGTGATGTGATTGTGATGTCATGATGATATTTTAATCTCAATCTTTATAAACCCAACCATGGTTATGTGATGGAATGCTCTATGTAATGTTTGTATTTACTAATTGTTATTGTTTTTCAATTTTCATGTGTGAAGCTGAGATGTATGTGCATGAGACACTTGAGCTAATCATTTTTGAGTCATCAATTAGTTATCCTTGGATTACTTTCTAGTCGCCATGATGGAACTGAAATGTGAATTTATTTCTTGATGATGTTATGTTGTGATATGTTTTGACTCAACCATTTTGGAGTTTTCGATTAGTATGATTTTGAGATATTCTTGGTTGCTTGTTGAGAACCAATGGATATGGTGATTTATTTTGAGATATATTTTGGTTATTGAAAACCAATGGATACTTATGATTATCAGTGATGCCTTCAGTTGCCAATAGAGAACTGTTGTGGTCATGATTTTCTATGGATGCTTTTTAGATGCTCATGGAGATTTGATGATTCTTATTGTGGATATTTGATGCTTTTATCATGGATATTTGATGATTCTTTTTGTGAATTATCTTTTGGTATTTCTTTCCAGTTGCTCGTATAGGACTGGGGTGATTTTGATTCCATGAGCTTAGAGTAGGTTATCTACTTGTAGTGTCAGGAAGTGGCTTGCAATGGGGGCCGGGGCCCTAAGTGGCTGCCAGGGTAACTCATTGTAAGTTTGGTTAATAAGTGATAACATTTACACACTAAATGGAGATTAAATGAACCTAAAAAGATAACTGTTTTGGTTCTCACCCATGCCTTGAGTGCTTGTACAGACTAGGATGAGAGTAGAGAGAACGCATGGTTGCGACCTTGCATTCCATAGTATGCCTCATCAGTATGAGAGGATACTAGTGGTCGCATGAGGATCAGTATGGACCTGTGGAGTTTAGCTAACTACCAGGGTAACTTGTACATGATATTTGCGATGACACTTCCCGCTTGCAGAGTAGGTTTTCTACATGTCATTGTGTGCCTCTGAGAATTAGATGTCGATTTTGTGTGATGGAACCTTTGAGTTAGTATACTTTTAGGATTCTTGGACTTAGAGAGTATCTTTGCTATGTGATTTTTGATAGTTTGTTTGAGACTTGAGATTATCTCCTCAGCACGGTGGGAGTGGACCACTTAGGTTCCACGTGGTCGGGTGGTAGTGTATTTCCACTCTTATCATTTGAGATCCGTCCGAAACACCGTGGCTGGAGCATCTTTGGTTGGTATTTATCTTCATTATGTTCTTGGAGCATTATGATAGATGATATACCCTATGATGGATGTATTTACTGGTATGTTTCTTGCATTGATGATTTGCATATGTTAGATGATGTTATCTTATGCTTTACTTTGCATGTTAGATTACTTTCTGCATATGATGTAGTATATGTTAGGAGTGACATTCCTACTATGTTGATACCGATGATCTCTTTGATGATTTGGAATGTTACGCACAGAGGGATGGCTAGAATCCACGATGGTCTAATGATGCTATTAACGGTTGGGAGGAATCGTGCACTTAGTTAGTTATGTTTGTGATATATGGCTATCTTTTGTGATGGATGTTTATATCTTTTGTGATGACGTATCATGTATGATATGTGGTTTCATTTACTTAAATTGCATCATGGATTAATATTGGATGATGATGTACTTTATTTACATGGATGTTTATTCTTTTAAGCTTTTCATACCTTGTGACATGTACAGTGGATGATTGAGCAATCTAAAATGTAATTACTTAAAGGACACTTGTATATTGTTTAAGAACATTGGATGTATCATTGCTAAGGATGTGATGTTAAATGAATAGTTATGATTAGATGTGATTCAACATTAAGGGATCCTTAAAGAATGTAATCTGTTATGTATGTTATGTTTACTTTCAGTTGGATGTTACTATTGCTTCCACGAATGTTATGAATGGTTTTACTTTCATGTTTAAAAAAAAAAAAAATTGTTTGGAAAAACTTAGTGAAATTTTAGATTAATTCCTTGGATCCCTTGGCGGGGCATTACAGGTAACTCATTGTAAGTTGTAATGCCCCGCCAAGGGATAAAAAGAATTATACTAAGTTTGCCAAACAATTTTTTATTTTATTTTATTTTTAACATGAAAGATAAACCATTCATAACACTTGCAGAAGCAATAGTAACATCCAACTGAAAGTAAACATAACATACATAACAAGTTACATTCTTTAAAGATCCCTTAACGTTGAATTACTTCTAATCATAACTTATTCATCTAACATTACATCCTTAACAATGAAATAACAAGGATACATCCAATGTTCTTAAACCATATACAAGTGTACATTTTAGATTGCTCAATCATCCACTATACATGTTACAAGGTATGAAAGGCATAAAAGAATAAACATCCATGTAAATAAAGTACATCATCATCCAATATTAATCCATGATGCAATTAAAAGTAAATGAAACCACATATCATACATGATACATCATCATCATAAAGATATAAACACCCATCATAAAATATAACCATATATCACAAACATAAATAACTAAGTGCACGGTTCCTCCCAACCGTAAATAGCATCATTAGACCATCGTAGATCCTAGCCATCCCTCCGTGCGTAACATTCCAAAGCACCGAAGAGATCATCGGTATTAACATAGTAGGAATGTCACTCCTAAAAACATCCTACTAACATGCAAAGTAAAGCATAGGATACCATCATCTAACATATGCAAACCATCAATATAAGAAACATACCAGTAATTACATCCATCATAAGGTATATCATCTACCATAATGCTCCAAGAACATAATGAAGATAAATACCAACCAAGAATGCTCCAACCACGGTGTCTCTGACGGATCTCAAATGATAAGAGTGATAAAACACTACCACCTAACCACGTGGTACCTAAGTGGTCCACTCCCACCGTGCTGAGGAGATAATCTCAAGTCCCAAATAGGATATCAAAACCACAAAGCATAAATCTCTATGGGTTCAAGAATCCTAAAAGTATACTAACTCAAAGGTTCCAACACACACAAAACTGACATCTAATTCCCAGAGGCACACAATGACATGTAGGAAACCTACTATGCAAGCGTGAAAGTGTCATCGTATTTATCTCGTACAAGTTACCCTGGCAGTTAGCTAAACTCCACGAGTCCATACAGATCTCATGCGGCCACTAGTATCCTCTCATACTGACAAGGTATACTATGGAATGCAAGGTCGCAACCATGCGTCTCACTACTCCCATCCTAGCTTGTATAAGCGCTCAAGGCATGGGCGAGAACATCAAAATAATTATCTTTTTAGGTTCATTTAATCTCCATTTAGTGTGTAAATGTTATCACTTATTAACCAAACTTACAATGAGTTACCCTGGCAGCCACTTAGGGCCCCAACCCCCATTGCAAGCCACTTCCCAACACTACAAGTAGATTACCTACCCTAATGCTCATGGAATCATAATCACCACAGTCCTGTACAAGCGACTGTAAAGAAAATTCAAAAGATAATCCATAAAAAGAATCATCAAATATCCATGATAAAAGCATCAAATATCCATAATAAGAATCATCAAATCTCCAAAGTAAGAATCATCAAAATCTCCATGAGCATCCAAAAAGCATCCATAGAAAATTATGACTACAACAATTCTCTATTGGCAACTGAAGGCATCACTGATAATCATAAGTATCCATGGTTCTCAATAACCAAAATAAATCATCACATCCATTGGTTCTCAACAAGCAACCAAGAATATCTCAAAATCATACTGATTGAAGACTCCAAAATGGTTGAGTCAAAACATGTCACAACATGACATCATCAAGAGATTAATCCACATTTCAGTCCCATGATAACGACTAGAAAACAAACCAAGGATAACTGATCGATGACTCAAAAATGATTAGCTCAAGTGTCTCAGATACATATACATCTTAGCTTCACACATGAAGACTGATGAACAATAACAAACATTTTATAGAGCATACGATCACATAACCATGGTTGGGCTTATAAAGATCGAGACCAAATAAGATCAACATGCCAACACATCTCATAACCCCCGAGCCTCTGGTAACAACCTAAGACTAGTCAACACTAGTTAACCCAAAAACCCAAAACAAGAAGCATAAAGAATACACGATGCAAACACATGTTTTGGTTTTGTTAAAATTTCATAGTTGAATAATGTGTGGAGTTTCATTTTCCATTATTCAAGTGTACGGGTTTCAGTTTCCATTTTCAAGTATACTTCAAATGTCTAAGTTTCATCATTTGACCTACAAGTCAACCCATTTGTTCCCCGATAACATTATCCTTCCATTATTAAGAATTACATCCTAATAATAACTTAAGGACAAATATTCACTAAACTGATCATCATTGACCTTAATCAACTTGTTCTCTTTATTTAACTATGATCCATATTCTATTCGATTAACTTTCCTATAATGTTACTTCAACTTTTCACATAAATCAAGGATCATTGTTCGTTATCATATAAGAAAGCCAATTATCAATCTTTGAATAAGAAGAATTATAACTTAATTTAAAATGATCAATTAAATCAATCAATTAACATAAGTACACAATCCATGACCTTTCAAAATTCTAATAGTTTTCAATTAGAAACTTAATTAAGTATTACTAAAGTTTGAGTCTTTTAATTTATTCGTTATCATCGTTGATAACCATATAATATCTAAGGTCATAATTCAATTCATAAGAATAAGACCTATCAACTTGATATCAATACTTTTACAATCTCGTTAAAAGAATTATATCAATTAAATCTCCATTACTTAACTTAATTATTAATTAAATCCAATTAGCTCTAGTTAATTGATTTAATTAATAATTTCACAACCAAATTATCAACCCAATGAGTATTAGTTGACTAACAATAGTTTGTACGTAAAAAGTCATCTACAATTCAAATATTCATATTAATAGTTCAATAACTTGTTAATAACAAGCTATGTTGGAAATCTTATTAATAAATCTATAATGACCACCTTCGCCATTCTATCAATGAAAACTAACTTTTCTTTGACAAACTCGTATTATTGATAATCATTCAGTTAAACCCCATTTGATTTCAACTAATCATCAATCAACTATATTCCATTTTGTTAACATTAGGATTAGTAATAGTTTAGTAACTAATAACAAGTTAAAATAAATCTACGATAATAGATTCTTTATTACTTTTGCTAAAAAAGATGTCACTAGTAAATTAAATATAACTTCTTTAAGAATCATTCTCCGGATAAGATTTACCAATAATCAATAGGTAATCATTTGTCCAAAATAATCTTTGATGATTCTAAGTATAATGATCACCAACTTCATTAATCACAATTTCATTCATGATAACATGAATTCATTTCCATTGCATTTTTCCCTCCTTAATTTGATCTCAACTAAATTCTTAATACTATACTTTAATTATTAACTAATCTCATTAAATTGAACTTAATTGAATCAATTAATAATTATATAAACTTATCTATACTATCTTTCATTAATAATTTGTTAAACTTAACAATTATTAATAAATAATAACTCACTAATAATTTCAATATTCAATTATAATGATTGATATTCGAACCAATCAATGAATAACAACTAAATCATTAATATCTCTTTTGTTTTAATTTTTTTCTCACTTAAAAATTCATTTACTTAAATTGATTAATAATTAATTGCACTTCTTCTACTATTAACTAATCTTAATTAAATTTGATTTAATTAGATTAGATAATAAATCATATAAAACTAATGCATATTAATAAGATTTTACTAAGGGAAGATTGCAATAATATCTTTAATTCATTCCATGCTTTGATATATTATTTTTGTGAAGTTTAAGCATAAAGAACTCTTGGTTATGGAAAATGGAGAAATATCTGTCCTTGAATAAAATAGTCTCAGTACGACAGCCATATCTCCCTAATGAACCATTGGATCGGGCTGAAATTTAAATATGTTGGAGAGGGCCAAGTTGCGCCAATTCTGACTAGAGCGATCGAATAAATTCGATCCCGATAAAAAGTTATGAATGACTGAGTTCGGGTCTATCCAAAGGGCAGCGACTAGACAATTTGTGATGAATTAAAAATTTTCTCTTAAAGGTAATTGTTCTATAAATTTATCCAATAATTTCACTAATGGATTTGGCCATAAATCTTGAAACTATTTTCAAATCTATTTCAATTTGATTCTAATTCGAACCCAAACCCGTTTAGATCTAATTTCTTCCTTAATTGGATCTAGGGTTTTCTAATGTTTTCTTCTCAACCAAATAACATATCTAGATTCTAATTTCAAATATAGATTTAATCACAAGAGTATTCAGACACATCTAACAGACATGATGAAGATAGGAAGAGAAATAGTGCAAAGAGAATGTGTGAATATCACGAGTGCACCTAGACACTGATGCTAATCCGCCATGCCTCAGAAGTCCATAAAAAATCCTTTCCTTCTCCATCATTCGCAATCCCTCCAAGATCCAAGCCAATCGAATCCTCCAAGTGACTAGAAATGCTAGAAGGAGCATAGTAGCATGTAGGAACATATGAGCATATGAGCTTCTCCAATACATGTAAGCTTTGAAGCTTCCATTTAAAGCTTGTAGCTTGTAGCTTCCATTAAGCTTCCATTTAAGCTTTCATTTTTGCTTGTCCAAACACACTAGGGGAGCCTCTATTTAAAGGCCTCTAAGATGCATTTAGAGTGTCTCTAGAAACAACTAGAAGATAAGTATGACAACCAAGCATGGGTCTTCTCCAACCTTCTAGATAAGTCCTAAGGTTGTAGACACCATGTGCTCAAATAAAAATTCTAACTCTTAAGTGTAAACAACTTGTGCATTCTTAGAGTGCAAACTCCAGTGTTGTCTGCATGACAACTCCCGAGAATTTGCCAACTCCTATGTGAGCAAATATTAAAATAATACACATTAATTAATATAATAATTAATTTACTCTTCCCAATTTAATTAATTAATTTATTAAATCTCATGCACTAACTTTAATAATTCCACTTTGCAATCTTAATATATTTATATTTTAATCACATGAGATTTAGAATCTTTTATTAATTTAAATATATCTTCCACTTTTTAAATTTCATTTTCCAAAACTTAATTGCTAAAATACTTATTAGCTTTAATAATAATATTATTTAGTCATTTATTTAAAAATGAGCTCCAATAAATATTGTCACATTCCAAATTTAATATTATAACTTTTATTTTCAAATTTAATTATTTTATTTAATTAATTTTCCAATTAATTAAATAAAATAAATATTAAAATAACATATTAATTTTCCATTTAATTAAACCATTAATTAAATCTTTTAATTAGGCTTAATTAATAGAAAATACATTAAAGACTCTCAAGGTAAAAATATGAAAACCCATCACAACCAAAATACATACAAAATCAAACCAAGGGTTTATATCACGAATTATGTCATTCGACATATTCGGAGGGTACTCAACTTAGATACTTGTCCTAATTTTCCAATTAGAACAAATGGCTTAAAAGGGCTGGAATTTGGACTTGAGAATTTATCTCCCCTCTCTTATCATTGAGATAATGTGATAGGGTACGCTCATCCTGACAATTCAGGGAAGTCGATACCTGGTACCTGCAACCTGCATAAAAACCACGCATGTACAAGCACAATATATACTAAACTAAATAGGCAATGGCAGGAAGTGGTGCATCGTGTAGATCCCGACTAGTAGGTGACTACGACTCCCTTCCTTAACCGCATTAGACACGCCATACAAAAGCAAACACGCAAAGAAAACACGCACACCATACACATGCAAGTATGGGGTAAGTATCCATAATAAAACACATATGATAATAAATCATCTTACTAATCATCATTAATAACTGAAAGCAATGTAATAATCACCATCAATAATTGCGAACACTAAGAATAATCATCATACATACATGAAATGTAGAGTCTAAGTAATCTTATCACATAATCAACTGAATCCATAGCACAATATCTAATAATCTCAAAACAATGCTGCTAACCATCAACATAAAACTAGCCCTAAAAGAGTTCAACAACGATAACAAAATGCAAACTAGGGGCAGGCACTACATAAGTTGTGTAACAAGTGATGACATAGTAATTAAAATACTTTCCTCCCCCATGCCTTGAGATAAATAAAAAATGATAAGTTAGAGATTTTTCCTCGTTCATGCTTTGAGTGTTTTTATAGGCTAAGGATGGGAATGGGATGATACCTTAAGAGGTATGACTAGTCTCCTCATCTTCACAAGAGGGTATTCTATTCTTGCATAGAGCCACTACGAGGCCAGGGTCTTGAGAGACTACCATGATAACCTTAGATTTGGCTCATGTGATGACACTCTATAGTATGTAGCCAGAGTCTCCTTCATGTTTTTCTTTATATTTACTTCTAGCGGTGTACTTGTTGGATGTTACTTTTGATGGTGTATTTATTGTGAGTTGTTACTTGTTGATTGGATGTCATTTATTGTTGATAGTTGAATTTTATTGACGAGTGTTAGTTATTCATTGTGTAAGAATTTGGTATAGCTCTAATACCATGTAGGTTTTTTTCATAGAGTAAAATTCACCCAAGACCAAGAAGCTCAATAACTAGCACAAAAGACCAATAAAGTATGATTGGAATAACGATATGATATTCAATTCAATGTAATTGATATGAGTATAGTACACTAGAGGTGCTTGTATATAAAGACCTCTATGATGCATCTAGAATGCCTAGGAGTTAGTAACATGATAAGTCTTACAACCAAGCACATATCCACCAGGTGCGGGTTATCTTCCATTAAGCACATGAGTTAGTGCAATGATAAGAGGATAAGCCTACAAAGGTGTAGCACATACAATTATATTATAGACACCATATGCTAAAATAATAGTGTGAACAACTATGTTGTCTACATGATGACTCAGTTATTTATGCAAACTCTAGTATTGTAGACACCATGTGTTGAATTAGAGTTTCTTACTCCAATGTTATCAACAAGACAACTCATATGTGTATACAAACTCCTAGGCATCTAACCTAAGAAATAATAAAATAATGCATTTATTCTATGTAAACTTAAGTAAAGTGTAAATAATAATTATTTACACTAACACATTGGTGGTGTTTTATTATCAAATGTTATTTATTGTTAGTGATTTACTTTCATTGATGGTAATTGTTTATCTATCAGTTATTGTGTTTCTTCCATTTGGCACTTGGTTTGGGAATGGATATTCTTTTAGTGTTATTGTTGAAAATAGATTAAAAAGATCATTGTTGAGAGAGATTATTGAAAGAGGGAGATTGTTGAAGGAGACTATGCATTTCAATCATTGTTTTGTCACTACTTTCAAACATGCTATTTGCTGATAAGACAACTGCTTATAAGATTCAAGTACTATCACTTATTTGATTGATGAAGAGGATTTGATCAGAAGATGTAACAAGAGCACCTATAGCAAAGGTTGAGTTGTGATTATGCAATGAAGTACAAGGATTAGTTGAGATAGTGATGACATGATGTATTGATGATCTACTTAAGGTTACAAAGGCTGATTACAATAAGAAAGATTAGAAGAACAAGTTATACAAAGTTTTCCTACTAAGCTTGACCGAGTGGATAGTAGGTGCCAAGAAAAGTCAATACAAGCCAAGCAGAAAATTAGTTGGAGCTGAGTAAAAGTTCATTCTAGTGTATGCTGAGCAGAACAACAGATGTCGAGTAAAGTTTAGTTGATGCCGACCACTAGTAAAATTTAGTTCATACCGAGTAATTTCACAGTGGATGCCGAGCAATGTAGTATGTGCTGAGCATCAAAAGGTTGATAATGCCGAGCTACTGCATTATTTAAAAGATCATGAATTTGATAAATCTAAGATGACAAGTTTGTTTTCTTGGATTATGTGAACCAGGTGGAAGATAAGGTTGATGAGATGATGGCGCATAATTCAAGGTAAATGGTTTTTAGGCAAATTCAAGTGGATTTTAGGAGAAGTTTCTAGAAGAGATATGAGATATGGGGTAGATACATTGTATCCTACCTAATTCATCTGAACCCTAAATTGGACAATGGAAAATGAGCTAAAAAATATCTTAATTTCCTATCTATAGGGATGGCTAGTCAGGAAGCAAGGTTGTCATGTTTGAGAACCTAAGGGAGACAAGGAGTCAAGGTTTTTGCTTCATCAGTGACCTAAGAGAAGAGTCTATAATGGCATGTTAAGTAAGAAGGCTTAAGGAGATGAATGCTTGAAGGGTGAACAAGCTATCAGAGCTGCAAAGTATGAAGGTCAAGTAGATTTTAGGACTAAATAGAGGTCTATAATCTACAAGAGAAGTTGTAAGTTGTATCAGATCAAATCCTTACTGTTACTCTCTAACAATTGTATCAGTTTAGGGTAAATCCTTTCAATTAAAGTTGACCTAGTAGTCATTTGTAAATTCTTTAATTGGGTGACATTCCAAGTGAATGGTCAAAAGTCCTCTTACAAGGTTCACTCTTAACAGGGTGATTAAAATCCTTTAATAGGGTCACATTTAATAGTGTGCATTGTAACCTTTAACAAGGTTGGCCACTTTAGAAGAGTGAAAAGAGTAGCATGTTATTGGTGGTTTTTCCCAAATTGGGCTTCCATGTAAATCATTGTGTCAAGTGTGGTGATGAATTTGTTATATTTCATGATTTACATTTCTGCAAGTTGATTTGATAGTAACCTACAAGTTTTTAATTGATTGCATAATCTTATGGATGCATGCATAAGTATAAATGTTTTATGGTTTCACTAAGCAATGAAAAGTTTTATTTATACATATGTACCTTGGATAACTAATTCACCCCCCCTCTCAGTTATTCTAAAGTATTCCAACAATTGGTATCAGAGCCTCGTTGCATGAGAAAACTAGTTTAAAGGTATTAGAAGCATAAAGATCAAGATGTCTAAAAGAAAAGTACCCAAGCTCAATAGAGATAACTTTCTTTCATGGAAAAGTTTGATGAAGCTACACCTTGGAGGACTTGGAGATCATGCAGAATTTACCATTTCTATGAAGCATGTTGATCCTACTAGTGCCCCTACTATTGAAGATATGAGGAAGAAGAAAGAACACAATTAGACAATGTTGGAGATTGCCTTTGCCCTAAGTTATGCCAAATTTGATGATATCAAAGGTCTTGACAGTGCAAAGAAAATGTGGGATGCCCTAACCACTATCTATGGAGGAGATGCAAATATTCTAAGAGCCAAAGCCGAAAGTCTCAGAGGTAAGTTTGATGATATGAGAATGGAAGAAGGTAAGAATATTGCTCAATATGTTGAAAGGATAAAAGAAGTTGTCAATGCAATACAAGGAGCTACTGGTAATATAGATGATGAAACTATTTTAAGCAAAGTTTTGAGAACATTGTTACCTATTTATGCTATTAGAGTTTTTGCAATTCAAGAACTGAGATGTATTCCAGGGAATAAGCTATCGCTTAAAGGTCTAGTAGTTAGACTCACTACTTTTGAGCTATCCAACTTTGATAATTACAAGCCTGAAAAGATTGAATCTACTTTCAAAGCAAAGGTGTCATTAGAGGAACCCAATGAGAAGAAGAAGAAGAAAAAGAATAAGTATGTGTCCAGTGACAGTGATACAGATGAGGAGATGTTGAACAACTTGAAACACTATTGGCAAGAAGATTCCATAAAGGTAAAGGAAAGTTCAAAGGTAAGTTAGCCATCATTTGTTTTAATTACAATGAAGTTGCTCCTATTGCTGCTAGATGCCCAGATAAAAAGAACTATAGAGGTGGTGACAAATACAAAAGTAGAAGAGATGAAGACAACAATGACTACAAAGACATAGGCAAAAAGTCTTGCTACATTGCTAAAGAGGAAACAAAGGATGATTCTGATGAACATGATGATGAGGTAGTGTATGTTAATGAAGGACGAATGTGATGAAGATGAGGTAACTGCACTAGTGACTTATGTGAACAAGAGTGATAGATGGGTCATGATTGAAGACAAAAGTAAGTTCATTACCTTGAATTTTTATGATGGAAATATTGTAAGATTTGGTAATGATGCACCATGTTTGATAAAAGGAAAAGGTTCTATCAAAATCACAAACAAGATTTTGTGTGACAATGCTTACTATGTTGAAGAAATTAAGTACAATTTGTTGAGTGTGTTACAATTGAATAATTTGGGATGTAAGGTTGAGTTTAAAAACAAGATTTCTAAGATATATGGCACAAAAGGGAAACTTATTGGAAAGATTGATGAAACTAGAAGTAATCTATTCTATCTTGACATAAAGGATGCTACTTGTCTTGTTGTAAAATTTCATGACATATGGCTATGGCACAAGAGGTTATGTCATGTTAACTTTGATAATTTAGTTAGTATCAGTAACATGAAGAAAGTTAGAGGTTTTCCTAAGTTGAAGAAGCCTGATAATGTAATGTGCAAACAGTGTCAGTTAGGCAAAATGACAAGTTCAAATTTTAAGTGTAAAACTTATACCTCTAAAGGAATACTAGAGATTGTTCATAATGACTTGTGTGGACCAATTGATGTGCAAAGCTATAAAGGAGATAAGTGCATAACGCTATTTGTTGATGACAATTTTAGGATGATGAAAATTATGTTTCTAAAACAAAAATTTGATGCTTTCCATGTTAGGATTAAACCATAGATAGAAATAAAAATTACATGCAAATATAACCAATAAAAGAAAATAATAGATCACATAGAAAAGAACACAAGACACCAAGATTTAACGTGGTTCACCCAATCCCTGGGCTATATCCACCAAAGAGCAAGTCCAATATTTTTATGATCTAGTGATTACAACTTGATTACAATCCGTAATCCCTTATAGCTCATACCGCCGCAAGAACCAATTTCACATCACACCTTATGAAACAATCCCTAACCCTAAGCCCTTTTATACAAGTATTTTAACTACTTTAGGGTTATAATTAATAATTACATGTTAGCCCAAAATATTGATAAAATAGGGCCCAAATTTTTATTTTTTTCTGGGGCGATGCCCCGAACCCCAAAGAATTTATAAAGTATGTACAATACTTTCCTGATCAGTCACCACAATCTAACAATCTCCCACTTGGGGACTGATCAGGCTCCACACTAAACAACAATCTCTCACTTGGAGACTGATCTTGTAGTAATACCACTACCACATGGGGCTCCCATTGGATCAAACCACCCTGGACTCTACTATTCTTGTATTCATATTTAGCCTAGAAGACCAACCGAAGCTGAAGAGGAGTTCAACTTCTCCCTTGTTACTACATTTTTCAACATATATGTTGGATTGTCATTGGTATGTATCTTCTCTAGCTTAAACTATCCATCCTCCAAAACTAACCAAATAAAATGGTACCACAACTGTATGTGTTTGGTCTTTGAATTTAGAGCTGAATTCTTTGCAAGATGAATGGCACTCTGACTATCTATGAACAAATAATTATCCTTTTGAGGATGTCCTAATTCTTGCAAGAAGAACAGAAGCCATATCATCTCCTTGGCTACCTCTGTTGTAGCTACATAATTTGACTTTGTAGTGGATAAAGCATTAACCTTTTGTAACCTAGAAACCTAGCTCACGACTGCCCCACCAACAGTAAAGACATAACTTGTAGCACACCGCCGAGTATCAATATCCCCACCAAATCTGAGTCAACATAGCCCTGTAAATCAGTAGTAGAGCCCCCAAAGCGTAAACACTTATTGGATGTGCCTCTCAAATATCTGAGAATCCATTTGGCTACATTCCAATGCTCAATTCTTGGATGACTCATATACCTACTAACGACTCCTACTACATGTGCAATATCTGGCCTGGTACATACCATATCATACATCAAACTTCCTACAACTAAAGCATAGGGTACCTTGGACATCTTATCCTCCTCTTCCTGTGTCTTGGGACACATCTCCTTAGTCAATTTCAAATGACTAGGTTAAGGTGTGCTGACAGCTTTAGCATTCTCCATAGAGAAATGTTACAACACCTTCTCAAGATAATCAACGTGAGATAGTGTCAATGTTCTATTCTTCCTATCTCTAGAAATCTTCATACCAAGGATTTTTTTTTTTGCCCCCAAATCCTTCATAGAAAATGCATGTGCTAATTGGCTTTTTATCCCCTTAATGTGATCCATGTTAGACCTAGCTACAAGCATGTCATCAACATATAAACATAAAATAATGTAGCTGTCATCATCCAACCTCTTAAATTAGACACAGTGATTTGAATGACACCTACTGTAACCATGCGTATGCATAAAACTGTCACATTTCATATACCATTGCCGAGGTGCTTGCTTCAAGCCATATAAACTTTTCTTCAATTTGTACACTAAGTTCTCCTTACCTTTGACCACAAATCCTTATGGCTGAGCTATATATCTCTTCATCCAAATTACCATGAAGGAAGGCTGTTTTAACATCTAGCTGCTCTAAATGCAAATCTTTAGTAGCCACAAGACTTAAAATAGTATGGATAGAAGTCATTTTAACAATAGGAGAAAATATCTCATCAAAATCAATTCCCTTTTTCTGTGCAAATCCTTTTACAACTAACCTAGCTTTAAATCTTTTCTTACCTCCATCCTCTTCTTTTAACTTGTAAACCCACTTATTCTATAAAGCCTTTTTACCTGCAGGCAACTTGCACAAATCCCATGTCTTATTCTTCAACAAAGAGTCCATTTCATCTTTTATTGCAGACTCCCACTGAATCTTAGTATCCACCTGCATAGCTTCATCATAAATTTTAGGTTCACTAACATCAGTAAGTAAAATAGAATACAAAGAGGGAGAAAATCTTTCTGGAGGTCTAATTTTCCTTGTTGACTGTCTAACATTCACTAGTGTGTGTGGTATTTATTATTGCTGTTGTTTCACATCATGAGGAATGGATGGAACATCATCTTTTGGAGTATCATCCAGCACTACATAATCATCTTCTTTCTTCTCATGTTGCCGTAACAGATCTTTGTACAACACTTTCTCATTGAATATGACATCCCTACTTACAATTTTATGATTTTCAAAATCCCAAAGCCTATAACCAAATTCATTAATTTCATATCCAACAAATACACATTTCTTTGACTTAGCTTCTAGCTTGGTTCTATTTTCAGAATCTATGTGAGCAAATGCTTCACAACCGAAGGTTTTGAGAAAAGAATAACTCACCTTCTTACCAGTCCATGTCTCCTCTGGAATACCACAACCCAAAGGAGTAGGGGGACCTCTATTAATCAAATATATAGTAGTATTGATATCCTCTACCCACATGTGTAAGGGTAACCCAACATGCAACCTCATGCTCCTGGCACACTCTATTATAGTCCTGTTCATGCGTTTAGCCACTCCATTTTCTTGTGGAGTCCTTGGAATAGTTTTTTGTCTACGAATACCATTAGTGGAGAATTAATCTTCAAATTGATGACTACAATACTCACCACCATTATCAAATCTGAGACATTTTAATTTTTTGCTAGTCTCATTTTCGACCAAGTATTTCCATTTCTTAAAAGTTTGAAATACATCAGGTTTCTATTTAAAGAAATAAACCCATACTTTTCTAGTTGTGTCATCAATAAATTTAACATAATAATGAGAGCCACCAAGGGAAGATACTGAGCTGGTCCCCATACATTTCTATGCACAAGCTCTAATTTCTCCCTTTTATTTTCCTTCCTAGTCTTTGCAAAACTCACTCTCTTTTGTTTTCCATACACACAACTTTCACATCAATCCATATTAACACATTTTAAGCCTAGTAATTTTTTTTTTGAATGAAGTACTTTCATACCTTTCTCACTTATGTGCCCAAGTCTATTTTGCCACAACAATGTATCAAAATCTTTAGCAACTATTTGTTCTCCCCGCTCAACTATAGCAATTGATCTTGAACATTCATTTTTCTCTGAAACAATTAAAGTAGAAGGAATATTACAACTTGTACAAAGGTATAAGGTGCCTACTTTCACACCTTTTTCTACTACAAGGGAACCTTTTGAAACCTTCCAATTTTTATCATTAAAAGTAACTACACAACCCTCATCATCGAGTTGCCTTACTGAAATTAAATTTCTACTCAGCCTTGGAACATGTCTTACCTCATGTAGTAGCCAATGATTCCCATTCTACAACATAATCTTAATTTTTCCCTTTCCAATAATCTGACAAGGTTCATTATCCCCCAAATAAACAAGCCCAAAATCCCCTTGGACATAATCAATGAAATAACCTCTATGAGGTGTAGTGTGAAATGAAGCACCATAATCTAAAATCCATGAATCATCTACACTTTCTAAAGATAGAAGAAAAGCATCCTCTTCATATTTTTTACTTACCATATTTGCATCCTTGTCTCCATTTGATTTATCTCCTTCATTTTTTTTTGATTCTAGCAATCTTTCTTTTTATGACCTGGTTTCCCATAGTACCAGCAGTCATTCGATCCTCTTGATTGAGACCTCTTCCCCTTTGAATTTCCTCTTGATTTCTCATGATTTCTAGAGTTACTTCCTCTCTCAGTTGTTCTGCCCCTACTTTTTGCATTCAAAGTACTTCGTGATGTAGATCCACCTGAGTTTGTCCTACGAGTTTCCTCACTCAAAACAACACTAATCACATCTTCACATTTTAGGGTACTAGATCTAGAAATAGAATTACTCACAGCCATTACCAAGCCATTCCAGCTTTCGAGCAAAGATCACAAAATCAAGAGAGCCCTAATTTTTTCATCAAAATTGATACCCACTGAAGATAACTGACTAGTAATAGTATTAAACTCATTTAAATGATCTGCAAAAAATCCACCTTTTGCCATTTTCATATTAAATAAATGCTTCATGAGAAATACCTTGTTTGAAGTGGAGGGCTTTTCATACAGTGTTGCTAGGGTTTTCATCAATTCTTTTGTAGTGTTTGCTTTTGTAATATTAAATGCCATTGATGCTGCTAGGCATAATCGAATGCTTCCAAGTGCCTTTCTGTCCAAAAGATCCCATTCATCATTTGACATAGATCCCTAATTCTTGGCTTTGCCTTCCAACGACTTTCATAAATCCTTCTGATAAAGATAGTCTTCCATTTGCATCGTCCATAACTGGAAGTTCTGCCCATTAAACCTGTGAACCCTTAGCTTACCCTCATCTGCCATTGCTCCTACTCAACTGTGAGACTTTCATGTAGAGGATAACTGAGAAACAACTAGGCTCTGATACTACTTGTTAGTATTAAACCATGGACATAAATAACAATTACATGCAAATATAACCAATAACAAAAAATAATAGACCACACAGAAAAGAATGCAAGACACCAAGATTTAATGTGATTCACCCAATCCCTGGGCTACATCCACCAAACAACAAGTCCAATATTTTTATGATCCAGTGATTACAACCTGATTACAATCTGTAATCCCTTATAGCTCAATACTGCCGCAAGAACCAATTTTGCATCACACCTTATGAAAAAATCCCTAACCCTAAGCCCTTTTATATAAGTATTTTAACTGCTTTAGGGTTATAATTAATAATTACATGTCGACCCAAAATCTTGATAAAATAGGGCCCAATTTTTTTTCTTTTTTCAGGGTGATGCCCTGAACCCCAAAGAATTTATGAAGTATATACAGTACTTTCTTGATCAACAACCACAATCTAACATTCCAAATGTTTAAGTGGTACTTAGCAAGAGTTGAAAATGAGATAGATAAGAGTCTGAAGTGTTTGAGATCTGATAGTGGAGGAGAATTCACATCAAATGAATTTGAGATGTTCTATAATAACAAAGGAATCAAAAGATAGACATCTGCCCCTAGAACACCTCCACAAAATGAAATAAATGAAAGGAGAAATAGATCTATAATGGACTGTGCTAGAACACTCATAAGGGAGAAGAATGCTGATTTGAAATATTGGAGAGAAGTTGTAAGCATAGTTGTCTATACCTTGAATCGTGTGTAGATCAAGAAAGGTACTCATTCAACACCTTTTGATCTATGGTATGGATATCCACCCAATATAAAATACTTTAAGGTATTTGGATGTAAATGTTACATTCTTAAAGATGTTAGGAATGACAAGATTGATGCAAAAAGTAAAGAAGGTATATTCCTAGGATATTCCACAAGAAGTAAAGGTTATAAGTGTTTAAATACTGACACTAACAAAATTGTGAAAATTGCAAATGTGAACTTTGATGAATATATAGAAGTTTATGAGGTTGAATCTATGAAAAATTTAGAAGAATACAAATCATTTGTACATTTTTATGAAGGAAAGCCTACTAAAGAAGATACTACAATTCAAGTTACAAATCAACAACAAGTTTTAGTGGTTGCTAAATCACATCCTATGAATGCCGAGTTGCATTTAGGAACCGAGGTACCTTTAGATGCCGAGCTACAGAATGAAGTAAATGCACATTCTGATTCTAAGATTAGTAAACATGAAAGAAATGTTGAGATACCTGACAGAGATATACATAGTGATTCTGAAGTGGAAAGACAAAATAAAGAAACAAGAGCTGAACCAAGATTGTCCAAATATGTCAAAAGACATCATCTTGCTACTAAAATAATTGGAGATAAAGATGCTAGACCAATGACAAGAAATAGATTAAGAAGTGAAACATGTTTTTTGAGCATGAAGGAACCCAAATTAGTAAGAGATGCACTAGAATATGTTAACTAGTATAAAGCCATGGAAGAAGATATTGAACAAATTGAGAAGAACAAAACATGGAGCCTAGTTCCTAGACCAGAAGACAAAAATGTGATTGGTACCAAGTGAGTATTTAGAAACAAGCTAGATCAAAATGGTGAAGTCACTAGGAACAAAGCAAGATTAGTTTGCAAGGGATATGCACAAGAAGAAGGAATTGACTATGGAGAGACATTTGCCCTTGTTGCTAGATTGGAAGGAGTAAGAACTCTCCTTGCTTATGCTGCATATAAAGGTTTTAAAGTTTATCAAATGGATGTTAAATCAGCATTTCTGAATGGTATATTAGAGGAAGATGTTTACATAGAACAGTCATAAGGTTTTATTGATGTTAACAATAAGAACATGGTATGTAGACTACAGAAGGCTCTATATGGTTTGAAACAAGCACCAAGAGCATGGTCTAAAAGACTTTATAATTATCTTGTGAAGATTGGATTTGAAAGGACCGATCATAACAACAATCTATACATGAAGACAGATAAAGGCAAAGGTATTTTGTTATCTAAAATATTTGTTGATGATATCATATTTGGACATCAAGATGCTTTATATAAGGATTTTGCAAATTAGATGAAGCAAGAATTTGAGATGTCTATGCTTGAAGACATCAAATTTTTAATGGATTTCTAAGTATATCAGATGAAATATGGTATATACATCACTCAGTAAAATTATGTAAAGGAAATATTGAAAACTTTTGGATTGAAGGATTCCAAACCAGTAAGTACACCTATGGTGACAATACACAAATTGTTAAAGAATGATGATTCAGTTGATGTGAATCAAACATTATACAGGTCTATGATTGGCAAATTGTAATATGTAGTACACAACAGACTTGATATTGCATTATTTGTAGCGATAGTTGCAAGATTCTCTGCTAATCCTAGGGAGAATCACTTAATGGCTGTGAAAAGAATAATGAGATATTTGAAAGGAACATAAGAGTTTGGTCTATACTACAAGAAGAATGAAAAATTTGAATTGAGAGCCTACACTGATATTGATTGGGCTAGAAACATTGATGAAAGAAAGAGCACCAATGGAGGAGCATTTTTCTTAGGCAAGTGACTAGTTACATGGCCTAGCAAGAAACAAAGTTGTACTTCACAATCTATTGTTGAAGATAAATATGTTTCTATTGCTATAAATTGTACAAACATTGTGTGGATCAAATAACTACTCAAAGGTATGAAGGAAGAAATCATAGAATTAGTGATACTTTTTTGTGATAATACTAGTGCTATCAATATATCAAAGAATCTAGTGATGCACACAAAGACAAAGTACATTGCAATCAAGTATCATTACTCGAGAGAGTTAGTTCAAGATAAAAAGGTGAAGATGGAATATGTTAACACAAAGAAAAAAATTGTTGATAGCTTCACAAAACCATTACCTAAGGATGCTCATGAGTATCTAAGAGGTAAATTAGGGGTGATACTCCTATCAAAGGCTATCTAAGTAACAAGAGGAGTGCCTTGCATCAAACAAGCTAAAGTTCATATGTTACACATTGCTGTAGAGGATCTTACTTTAGGAGTTGCCTAAAGTAATCATAGAGCTAAAACTTCAAATCAACCACAAGCAAGGTGACAAAGGGAGAAACTAAAAGAACATGACAAAGTATATATCTACATGTTAAGATGACAAGTTTTGGTATATGTATTTGGCATTTTTGTCAAAGAGGGAGATATTTACTTATCAAGTCAAGAGGGAGATAGATCAAGCTAGTACAAATGCTAAGGAGTTTCTGATAAGAGTAGAATCAAGAGATTGTTGTCAAAGAGATGAAGAGTGTCACTGATCAGCAATATTAGTAGAGTACACATAGAGGAGAACACATGTATGATGGAGATAGAGAAGAATATAAGAAAGTGGGAGAAATCCTAATCTATCTAGTTAGAGGGAGTTAAAAGAAAGAATTTTGTAACCTAATCAAAAGATGGAAGCTGTTGATAGTGGGAGAGATTTCAATACAACTTTTCTTTTTAGTATCGTCTTACTACTTTAACCTAGTCAATTTGGTTAAACAAAGATGTTTACCATTTGGTTCATTTGGTTGATCATTTTGGTTTGCCATCAATGCCAAAGAGGGAGATTGTTGAAAATATATTGAAAAGATCATTGTTGAGAGAGATTATTTAAAGAGGGAGATTCTTGAAGAAGATTGTGTGTTTCAATCATTGTTTTATCACTGATGTCAAACTTGCTATTTGCTAGTAAGAAAACTACTTATGAGATTCAAGTACTATCACTTATTTGATTGATGAAGAGGATTTGATTAAAAGATGTAACAATAGCATCTAGAGGAAAGGTTGAGTTATGATTGTGTAATGAAGTAGAAGGATAAGTTGAGACAGTGATGACATGATGTATTGATGATCTATATAAGGTTACAAAGGCTGGTTACACTAAGAAAGATTAGAAGAACAAGTTACACAAAGTTTGTCTACTAAACTTGACAGAGTGGATAGTAGGTGCCAAGTAAAGTCAATACACGCTAAGCAAAAAATTAGTTAGAGCCAAGTAAAAGTTTATTCTAGTGTATGTTGAGCAGAACAGTGGATGTCGAGCACGAGTAAACTTTAGTTTGTGCCAAGTAATTTCACAGTGGATGCCAAGCAACACAATACGTGCCAAGCATCAGAAGGTTGATAATGTCGAGCTACTACATTGTTTAAAAGATCGTGAATTTGATGAATCTGAGATGACAAGTTTGTTTTCTTGGATTATGTGAACCAGGTGGAAGATAAGGTTGATGAGCTGGTGGCACATAATTTAAGGTAAACCATTTTAAAGTGAATTCAAATGGATTCTAGGAGAATTTTTTAGAAGAGATAGGAGATATGGGGTAGATACATTGTATCCTACCTAATCCATCTGAGCCCTAAATTGGATGATGGAAAATGAGTGGGAAAATATCTTAATTTCCTATTTATAGGGATGGCTAGTCACGAAGAAAGGTTTTCATGTGTGAGAACCTAAGGGAGACAAGGAGTCAAGGGTTTTTCTTCATCAAGTGATCTAAGAAAAGAGTCTGCAATGGTATGTTAAGCAAGAAGGCTTAAGGAGATGAATGATTGAAGGGTGAACAAGCTATCAGAGTTGAAAAGTATGAAGGTCAAGCATAATTGAGGATTGAATAGAGATCTATAATTTGAAGGGAAGTTGTAAGTTGTATTAGATCAAAGCCTTACTATTACTCTCTAACAATTGTATCAGTCTACGGTAAATCCTTTGGATTAAGGTTGACCTAACAGTCATTTGTAAATCCTTTAAATGGGTGACATTCCAAGTGAATAGTAAAAAGTTCTCTAACAAGGATTACTCCTAATAGGGTGATTGAAATCTTTTAATAGGGTCACATTTAATAGTGTGCATTATGACCTTTAATAGGGTTGGCTTTTCACATGACATCACTTCAGAAGAGTGAAAAGAGTAGCATGTTACTGGTGACTTTTCCCAAATTGGGTTTCCATGTAAATCATTGTGTCAAGTTTGTTGATGAATTTGTTATGTTTCATGATTTACATTTCTACAAGTTGATTTGATAGTAGCCTACAAGTTTTTAATTGATTGCATAATCTTATGGATGCATGCATGAGTATAAATGTTTTATGGGTTCACTAAGCTGTGAAATTTTTTATTTATACATCTAGACCTTGGATAATTGATTCACCCCCCACTATCAATTATTATAAAGTATTCCAACATGTTATTTTTTTTTTTGAGACTTGATTTATACTTGGTGTTTGATGTTGACCTTGGTATGTAGAGTATGACTGGGTAAGTGTCTTGTTTGAATTTGGTTATGTTTCTTTATCAGTAGTTTGTGTACCCTTGAGGTAGATTTGGCTATCAAGATTCCTTTCCCATGATTGTTTTATGATTTGATTATCTATGTGTGGATCACACATTATCTCTCCTACACAGTGGGAGTGGGAGCCTGATTAGGTGACCATACGGTCAAGAGGTAGTGACTTCTTACCATTTAGGTCTCCCTTAGATTGATAGATGCTGGATGTTTGTTGATGCAGTTGCACTTTTATCATTCGTGTTATTGTCTTGGAGATTTCTAATCATTTGATGTAACTACGTATTATGTATCTTGTATTTTGAGATCCTACAAGATGTTGTATTGTATATTGATGTACTTATATTTATTATTGCATACCCTATGACATGTGCAGTAGATGATGTTATCTAAATGTACTTTATCATATTAGTTGCTTTTATGTTGTTGATCTCCAAGTCATATTACCAATTAGTGTCAAATACTTAGTCATTTCTAAGGTAGAGTTGGTCAGTCATCATTGCGATTGAGCCATCTTACTATGGTTAAGTATTGTATAAGGAATTATTCATATTTCAATCAAAGTCAAGTTACACTACTATTATCAAGAAAGTTAGTGGTCACCAAGTACTCCAAAGTGTACCAAGCTAAGTATGATAACCGAGTGATATGTATATGATGAGGACAATGTGTGCCAACAAGTTAGCTTATGCTGAACAAAGTTATTGCCAAGTGATAACACATGGATAACAATTATAACTGAGCATTAGAGTGCTTAGGTATTGATCAAGTCAGTTTTGTTATATGTATTTGGAATGACATAAACACTTAGGTAAACCGTTTGAGCTGACTTCTATCCATGATTTAATGACTGTAGAGACATTTAAGAAATGATTATGCACTAGTACATTAGGCCTTAATTTTTGACCTAATTTTTTGAGCTAAGGCCAATTTGGCTTATCAAATTAACTTTATTTTATGATCCTGACAAGGGTGTAATTTTGACCATACTTACATTTGTTGTATAAATTTTGAGAACACTTAAGTTTATTGTCAAAATTTTGATGTTATTAGGATATAAAAAAGAAAAAGAAAAGTGAAACATCACTTCATTCTATTTTAGGAAAATTGTGGGTGGGAAGGTGGGTTCAGCTACGCACAAACACCAATCACTAGTTTTAGGTAAGAAATTTTTTTGTGGCTCCTATTCAATTGATGGATGCCCTAATGCTAATAATTTTATGGTTCCTAGTCATGGATTTTGAGGGCTTTATTTCTCTAGCTTGCACAATGCATTAATAATTACAATTTTTGGTTAATTCAAAATTTTGTGAGTATAATTTGAGCCATGGACCAAGCATGCATCAAGATTTATGAGGTTTTATGATTGAAAAATATTACAATAGGAATTGGCAATCCTACCTAGCTCTAACTTTTAGAACTGCAATTTAGAAGATTAGGGTACTCACCTTGAATATTTTGGGGTTAATTAAAAATTTCCTAACCATAATTCAAACCTTGTACCAAGAGAACATGCATCAAGATTTTGGAGGGTTTATGATTGCAAACTATTATACAAGAACCTCCAATACTCATTGCTTTCTCTAGCTTTTAGAACTGTTGTTGTAGGGGACATTGCATAAATTTTCTTATTTGTGGATTTCTTATTATTTCAGACCCTATGATCACATAACATTTATATTATTGGTAGACCCTATTAGCACCATGCATATAGAATGCTACTTTGTCAATGATAAAAATAATTATTTGTTTGACCTAAATTCTCCACAGTTTAAATGGGTCCATTAAATATAGACCTTTTTAAGGTAGTATTATTTTTAAATTATAGTTTATGTTGACATGGATATAGCAAGGAACATGTGTAGGACTTGGTGCTTTATGATTAAGGAGGAAAACAAATAGATCTTATAGTGTGTAAACCAATTGGTAGTTCTAAATTCAACAAACCCTTGCAATTATTGATGGTTACACATTTTAGAGATTAACAATTCTGGTTGTTCAATCCATAAACTTTTAAATTCATTGTAAGTTTTTGCAAAGAGTACAATGAAGTGAACGAATTTGATTTTGAGGGTGAGTGATTTTGATTGAACAATCTTAAGATTAATGTTATGATGACCCATTTATTTTTTTGTTGATCTTCTAGACCTTATTGATGTTAATTGTTCGAGTGTCTATTTTCATAGTTACATTGTTGTTCAGGATGGGTGGATTTGATTTTGAGGGCAAGGGATTTTGATTGAACAATGTCAAGATTAATGACGTGATGGCCCATTTTTTATTTTACCTATGTTGTAGACCTTACTGATGTAAACTATTTGAGAGTCTATTTTTCACAATTACACTATCAAGGGGATGCTAAAATGGGGGTGGGGGGGAGCATGTTTGGATGTGGGGACATAGGGGCCTCGATTTGGAGATGGTAGTGGGAGGGTGGGTGCATATAATATATACTATACACATGGTATTTAAAATGCTAGTTATGAAAAGATGTATGACTATCAAGAAATTAAATATTAAATGAGTGTCATGATATCAAAACAAGCACAAAATATCAAAATGTAGTGAAGGGGGGCCTCTAATCATCCTTTGGAGGTCAGGCCTCAGGTGGGTGATTGGTGGCATAGCTTGGGACTTGGAAACATCGTCCCCAAGTCCCAAGGAAGGCCTTGTCTTGGTGACAATATTTTGGCAAACAAACGAATTGCTAAGATATCTTTAATTTGACATAGTTAATTATTTTCCACCTACACTAAATCATCTTAATGTTTTTTCACAAGGAAATGCTACTATGTTGAAAAGTTTCTAGTCATACCTGCAGTTTTGGAAATTCTACTTGTTTGACCACAATTATCAAATCTACTTCTTCGAGATAATGGTATTTGCAACTTTAGTCTAGTGTCAGATGTAGCTTATAAGAGTAAAAGGACTGCAAGAACCCTTGGTTGAATACAACTAGTCTTGAACTTGGACAACTTTGGATTAATTTCTTTTTAGAAGGTTCCAAATATCCTTGAAATAGGTAGATCAAAGTAGACACTTGTTTCTATGTGAAGAGAGGTGTGTAAATATAATATAAGTTTAGTGATAGGGATAGAACATAGTTCATATTTTCAACACTTAACATATTTTATATTTCATTGCTCTTTTACATGTTACTTTGTTTATGTTTGTTGCTTGTAGCTATCATCATTGTTCTATGTCTTTTAGTTGAGCCATAAGTATTAAGATTTAAACTTTGATCTGCACATCTTTTTATGATTGATGTCTTCAACAACAGGTTAATTGTCACTGCCATTTTTGATCTGAATTCCTATTTCTATTTACGATGAGTTGAATCCATCTTCTGATTTACAACAATTTGCCATTTTCCCAGTGATCTAAAGGTCTTGTTTGATGAGCATTCAGATTAATTTTCATCACTGTGTAGTTGGTGATGTAGTCATGTAATCTATTGGACTTTGAAAAATTAATCATGAGAGATGTGAAATGTTTGCAATGGAATCACAGTTAGCAGGCTTAAATAGAGTCATCATACCCCAAAAGAATGGGTTTTTCACTATCATCTTAGATAGAGTCATCATAGCCCACAAGAATGCATTTGTTACTATCATTGAATTTCTTTTTCCTCTTTTAGAATGTGTTTATGGTTGATTTCTCTAGAAATTGTTGTTTTTTAAAATGATTTAGTCATGTTGATTTTTTCAATTCTCTTCTAGTAGTGGTTTGTGCCCTAACATGTCCCTTTTTGGAGACATATATTTTAAGAATTTTGAGAGAGTTTTTCTAATCAAATAGCACACTATATGAACTCTTGCTCTTGGTTTGATTCTTTTCAAAGATTTCAAGCCATGAGCATTGATATAGTTTTCGTTTGAAGAGTCTTATCATCCCATTATTTTTCATGGTAGGTTTCTTACCCATCCATTCCATTTTATTGTAGATATTTTTTCTGATCATTTAGGCAAACTTTGTTTGATCAAATAGGATGTTTTATGAAGTTCTTCTCTACTTAGTCTATTTGTAAGACAATCATTTGCATTTCAACTATTCGGGTATATTTGAAATGTCAACTATTCTAAGCACAACGAATAGCAAGTGTATAATAATCTTTGTTTTAATGTCTACATAGGTATTGTGCTTGTTTATCCACAGTCTTTACAAGCAATAAAATAGACATGTAAGTTTTTTGATGGATTACTGGACCTCCTATAATATTCTACTAGTTCTTTCATTGAAGGTGTATGTAGTACATAGTTTGTTAGGATCCAAGAGAAATGTTATCTTCAGTAGAGAATATTTGTAAAGATTTCCCATTGGGATTTTAGTTAATTAGATATTTTAAGGAACTCATGGACCTATTTCCATACATAATAGATATTTTTTTGATGCAAGCTCCATGAGAATAAATCACATTAAGAAAAACTATCATAACTTAGGTTCTTTTAGTTAGGCTTGTTTATTATACTTCCTTTTGGAGTATAGAACAAAAGATTGTTAGAATTGTTTAGAATAACTGTGAGGGTGGCAGGGTGAATCAGTTGTCCAAGCTCTAAATGTACAAATAAAATTTTTTAGTGCTTAACATATTCATATCCATAAAATCATATTATGCATGCATCCATTAGATCATCCAATACCTTAACTTAGTAGGTCATTGTCCTAGGTCAAAATAACTTTGCAAAAATGTAAACATGAAATACCACAAAATAATTCACACAATTTGACACAAGGATTTTACGTGGAAATCCAAGTTGGGAAAAACCACCAGTAATATGCTACCCAATTTCACTCTTCTGAAGTGATACCTTGTTAAAGGTTACAATACACACTGTTAAATGTGACCTAGTTAAAGGATTTCAATCACCCCATTAGGAGTGAGCCTTATTAGAGGACTTTAGAAAATTCCATTAGAATGTCACTTGGTTAAAGGATTTACAAATGAATGTTAGGTCAGCCTTTATCCAAAGGATTTATCTAGACTGATACAATTGTTAGAAAGTAACAACAAGACTTGACCTGATAATAAAATAAAACTCTCTTACAGATTACAAATCTCTAGTTCAGTCCTCCATTTTGCTTGGTATTTATACTGTTCACTTCTAACAACTTGTTCAACCTTTAAGAACTCAACCTCTTAAGCGTTCTTTCTTTGTATGCCAATTGTAGTCTCTTCTATTCGACCACCAGATGAAGCAACACCCTAGACTTCTTGTCTTCCTTATGTTCTCACACATGACAACCTTTGGTTCTAGCCTTCTATCTTTATAAATGGAGAATTTAGATATTTTTTTGTTTAACCAGAATTGTCCATTTTAGGGTTAGGTAAGATTCAATGAATCTACCCACTTTTCCATTTTTAGTTCCTCTAGAAACTTCTTCTACAATCTTCTTTGAATTCACCTCAAAATGGTTCATCTTGAATTCTGTGCCACTTGCTCATCATACTTACATGCTTCACATAATTCAAGAAATCAAATAAGTTAGCTTAGATTTGTCAAATCTTCAATTTAACACTTTTTGCTGTCACTCGACATCTACACCGTTCACTCAGCAATAAGAGTCTTTTGATGCTTGACTAGTACTGGGTTTCTTGGCACCAACTACATCTTCTTACCTTGATCACTATTGTTATTTCCCTAATGCTCAACATGTACTAAATTTTTCTTATGCTCAACATATACTAACTTTCTACTCGACCTGAACTAGAATTTGCTCGACTTACACTATTTACTTAGCTAGGCTTGGTATACACTTTTTTATGAAAATACTTCTTCTTGACTTAGCTAAAGTAACCATTTACTTTAGCCTTAAGTAGATCAACAATACATAATATCATCAATGTCTTACTTGGTCTTTGTACTCCTTTTATACACTAAATAACTCAAACTTTCTTTAGGTTCTCTTGTTATCCTCTCTTTTCAAATACTCTTCATCAATCAAACAAATGATAACATTCAGACCAAAAATTAATTATCTCACCAACAAGTAGTAGGTTGACATCATTAACAAAATAATGATTGTTCCATGATAGGTTTTACACTTCAAACAATCTCTTTTCAACAATCTCCCTCTTTGGCATTGATGGCCAAACCAATACCAACAACAATACCAAAAAGAAAATTAACATCTTTGAAATTTCTCCCTCTGTTAGTATATGTGCCTCTTTCTGATATCCCCCTTAACCTTATCTCTCCTTTGATCTCGCTCTACTATCTATCTACCTCTTTCTTATATCTCCCTTTTTGACAACAATGCGAAAGACTTGTAATCTTTTCATGCAGATATAATCAATACAAATTCTCCCTCTGTCACCTTGCATGTGACTTTAATATTTTGATTCAACTCCATTACTTTAGGAAGCTCCTAAATTAAGATCCACTACACCAAATTTTTAAAATATGACATTCAACTTAGTTGATTTAGGGCATTACTCTTTCTTCTTAAGTCACTTTGGATAGGGCTATCACCCCTAGTTTACCTCTAAGATATTCATGGACATCTTTAGGTAAAGCTTTTGTGAATATATTAGCTATCTATTCTTTTCTATTCACATATTCCATTCTCACTTCTTTGTCTTGAACCAACTCTCTCAAGCAATGATACTTGATTGCAATGTGATTTGTCTTTGTGTGCATCACAGGGTTCTTTGATATGTTTATAACACTTGTATTATCACAATAAAGTACCACAGGTTTAGTAATTTCTTCCTTCATTCCTTTGAGTAGCTATTTTATCCATACCACATTTGTACAATTTACTACAACAACCACATATTCAACTTCAATAGTAGATTGATATATAAAATTTTATTTCTTATTGGTCCAGGTGATCAATCTCTTTCCTAAGAAAAATGTGCCACCACTTGTACTCTCTCTATCATCAATGTTTCCAACACAATCAACATCCGTATAGGCTCTTAATTCAAACTTACCATTCTTCTTATTGTATAGACCATAGTTTTCTATTCCTTTCAAGTATATCATGATTATTTTTTAACAACTATCAAATGATTCTCCTTAGGATTAGTAGAAAACCTTGCAACAATCCCAACAACTAATGCAATTTTAGGTATACTATGTACTACATATTGTGATTTTCTAATCATAGAACTATACAATGTTTGATTTACTTTAGAAGAATAATTAGTTTTCGATAGTTTGTGTCATGTCGCCATAGGAGTGCTAATAGGTTTTGAATCCTCCATATCAAAAGTTTTCAATATTTCCTTTACATACTTAGAATGAGTGATATAAATACTATATTTCATTTGATATACTTGCAAACCAACAAAGAAATTTATCTTAAAAAACTCCTCTTAGAATTTTAAGATGGGGAGTAGGAGTAGACAGGGGAGAGGATAGGGTGCGCCTCTTCAAACTTTGAAACCTATCCTGAGTGGGAATCCACAAGGAGGGGGAAATCAAAAACCAGGTACGAAGGAGGGGTTTGAGGGGAATCAAGCAGAGTATGGAGATGTGATGGAGAATGGGGATGGGGATCCACATGATAAGAATAGAGGATAGGATAGGCTAGTTCCACCACCCAAGATGGATAGGTCAGGGAATCTCCTGACAAAATGGTCTTCCCTTTTTGGAGTCAAACTATCCAGTAAGTCTTCATTCCCTTTGGTTAAGATTTTATCTAGTTTGGATAAGGGGTTGTGTGCGATTGCTATTCCAGATGAGCTAGTAGACCATAGTATTACTTTGATGGCTTCCACTCTGGTGGGGAATTTTATTGGGCAAGGACCCAATATAGATGTGGTGAAATATTTTACTCAGAAGAAATGACATCTTAAAGGTTAGGTTAGTGTAATGGCTATGGCGAAAAGCTTTCTATCTTTTGATTTTACCTGCAAAGAGGACTTGGCTAACATTTTGTGTGAGGGTCCTTGGAGTATAGGTCAATCTACCCTTGTGCTTTAGAAATGGTCTTCAAAATTGGATCTCAATGAATCTTTCTTTCAGCAAGCACCAGTTTGGGTTAGACTTCTGGAGCTACCCTTGGAATTTTGGAATGAGGATGTTTTTGTGGGAGTGGAAAATTCATTTGGGGAACTTTTATCAATTGATCTGATTACAACTTCTTAGAGTAGATTAAATTATACAAGGATATGTATTAGTGTTAGGGAAGGGGAAGACATGCCAAAAGTGGTGTGTTTTCACTCTAAGCTTGGTACTCATACTCAAAAATTAGACTATGAAAGTATCCCTTTTGCTTGTTTTCACTATCTGAAGTCAGGGCATAAGGTGAATCAATGTCCAAAGGTTAAAAGGATAAGAACAAGTTTCCTTCTTTTCAAGGGAGGGACAAAATGATTTGGAAAAAGAAGGATATCAAGATTGGCCAAAAGGAAGGGGTTTCAAAAGACCAAATGAAAGAAAAGAAAAATCCATCAAATACATCTTTAAGGAAAGATAATGATGTTCTATCTAGACCAAAGATCAATGCTAGGGTAGATCCATTACCAAAGACTAATGTGGTTGTAGAACCAAAAAATTTATTGGAAAAACTAGTAAGAATGGAAAAAATAGATGATGGAGGGATAGAGAAAGTCCTAGAGCTAGTAAAGTTAGTAGAAGGATTAGTAAAATTAATGGAGATCTCAACAAATGAAGGGAGGGAGTCAGCCCTCAAAACCAAGGACAATGAGACAGTTGTTTCATATATTGGAGGGGAGGAAGAACTAATTAAGTGTTCTGGAATCTCAGAAGACAAAGAAGATTATTCTGGAGAAGAAGCAGAATCAGTTCCAGATGAGAGTAAGGACAAATAAATAGAAATGGAAAGTGGTCCACAAGAATTGAAGATTGAGACTCATGTTAAGGAAGTGGGGGAGCTAGAATCTATTATCAAAGAGGAGTCCATGAAGGAAAAACAAGTGGAGTTATTGGATAATCTGATGATTCCTAGGAAAACTTTAAATGTAACACGATCTTTGGATTCTAAGTTGGAGAGGGAAGTCTCTTTATCTCCAAAGACAAGAAAGAAAAGCAATAGGGAGCCTTCCATGGCTTTGCTAGTTGAGACCATAAGTAGTAGAAAACTAGACTTGGGAGTAAAGACGAGACCAAAAGGAAGAAAAACTACTAGCCAAGTCAGAGAGGAGGAGACCAAGAGAAGCTTGGCAGATGGGTGCCAAAAAACTCTTTTGGAATGTTCTACTAGTGTAAAATGAAGATAATCTCATGGAATATAAGGGGCCCCAATGGATCCCATAAGTAGGAAATTATTAGGAACATGATTAGAGATTAGAGACCTGATATTTTGTTGATTCAAGAAACTAAGATGAAGAAAGATAGTTTGGGGAAAATTAAGTTCAGCAATATCATGAGTGGGGAAGCCTTAGATTCTAAAGGTGCATCTGGAGGCTTGTTGACCTTGTACAAAAATAAGTAGTTTAGATTCAATACTTTGCATAATGATGGCAATATCCTTTCATGTAGAGTATTTCATATGTTCTCCAATGATAGTTGGTTCTTGTTGAATGTGTATACTCCTAACAATAAAAGATAAAGGAAGAATTATTGGTACAAAGTTTGTGATTTGGTGCAAACTACTAATTTAGAAAAAGGTATTATTATGGGGTATTTCAATACTCTGTTAGTGGATGAGGAGAAGATGGGAGGATTGGCTCTTGATTGGGATAGCAAACAGGATCTTTCCAGTTTTATAAATAGCCTAGCTTATTTGGATTTGGACCTTTCAGGAGGAGCTTTTACTTGGTCAAATAAAAGAATTGGAAAGGAATATATTCAAGTAAGATTGGATAGAGCTCTAATATTTCCTGATTGGTTGCAATTTTTCTCCTGGAGGCTTTCTCTGCTCCCTAGAGTTGGCTCAGATCACTCTCCTATTTCCCTTTCGATTGTTCCTATTGAACCAAGAAGGAATTTTCCTTTTAGATTTGAAAAGATGTGGACCTCTCATCCTAACTTATTTAACAAAGTTAAATTTTGGTGGGGGATTGAAGTGGAAGGTTCTGCTATGTTTAGAGTTGCCAAGAAGTTGAGTAATGTGAAGAGAATGATTAAAGTTTGGAATAAGACTAATTTTGGTCATATATTTCATGATAAAGAGGACCTCTCTGTAAAGCTTACATCAATTCAAGAAAATATTTAGCAAGAAGGGTATAATGATGTAAATAGAGATGTAGAGTTGTCTATTTTAACTGACCTGTACAATATTATAAGGAAGAGAAGTTCTAGAAGAAAATATCTAAAGTTAACTGGATAAAGGAAAGGGATTAGAATACAATTTTTTTCCACTTATCCACTCTAAAGCATATAGATAATAACAAAATTTTAGGGATTAAGAAGGGGCAAGATTTATTAACTAAAGAGAATGACATCTCTGTTGAAGCGGTTTCCTTTTTTTCCTCTCTTTTGTCTTGGGATCCTTTGTTATCTAAGGTGGATCAAAATGAAATCATTTCTTGTATTCCACAGATTACCCAACCTCATCAAAAAAAATGCTTAGATCTATTCCTAATGCTTGGGAAGTTAGAGAAGCTCTTTTCTCTTTGCCTGTAGATAAGTCCCCGGGCTCGGATGGGTTTCCTAACTTCTTTTTGCAACCTTATTGGTAGCTGGTTATGGAAGATGTGGTGAAGGCTGTTTAGGAATTCTTTGAAGCTAGAAGTATTATGAAGGAGATAAATTATACTTTTTTGGTCCTCATTCCTAAATCTCCTAGGGCAGATTCTTTGGATAAGTTTAGACCCATCAGTTTGTGCAATTCTTTTTACAAGATTATATCAAAGGTGCTAACTTCCAGGATGCTAAAAATTCTCCCATTGATTATATCTCAGCAACAAACTGGTTTTGTTCCTGGAAGATAGATATTGGACTCGATCATGATGGTGCATGAAGTTATACATTTTATGGAAGCTGGAAAGAGAGAAGGTATGCTTCTAAAACTAGATCTTTCAAAAGCTTATGATTGGGTTGATTAGACTTTTCTTGGTTTGGTGCTCTAGGCTTTTGGTTTTGATCAGAAAGTTTGTAAGATTATCTCCCAGCTTGTTTCTACTTCTTCCTTTGCTATTCTAGTTAATGGAGCTCCTTCAGATTTTTTTAAACCTTTGAGAGGGCTTAGAAAAGGGGATCCCCTCTCACCTATTCTTTTCATCATTTTGGCAGAATGTATTGGAAGGTTAATTGAGAAAAATAAAAATGAAGGAAGGCTAAAAGGGATAAAACTGTCCTCTATGTGTGATCCTTTTTCCCATAGACAATTTGTGGATGATACTATTATGGGAGGGAAGGCATTTGTTAAAGAAGCAAAGGTTATAAAGGAGATCCTAGATATTTATACTAGAGGATCAGGGCAGCTCATTAATTGGGATATAAGCTCTATTTTCTTCATAAACACCCTAGAGGACAGACAAAGAAAAATTGCGAAGATCCTTGGTTGTGGTGTGGGAAAGCTACCTTCTACTTGTGTTGGCCTCCTTTTGGGCACAAAGCCTCCAAATTCCTTTTGGAATGGGATCATTAATAGGTTTAGAAAAAAGCTTGTGGGCTGGAAAGAAGCTTCGCTTAGCCAAGTAGGAAAATGCCTTTTGGTTAAATCTACTCTTCAAAACTTGCCAATGTATGCCTTGAGTCTTTTTGGGATTCCAATCAAATTTGCAGAGAAAATGGAAAAAATTTAGAGGGACTTTTTATGGACTTGTCTTGAAGGGATAAAAAGATATCCTCTTGTTGCTTGGGATAAGGTTTGTCTTCCTAAGTGCTATGGTCGTTTGGGTATCAGGAAACTTACACATCTTAATAAGGCCCTCCTAGCTAAGTAGATCTAGCACATCTTTAATAGCACTGGAGAATGGAGAGATATCTTTGTTTATAAGTATATTAGAAGACCTTGAATTCAATACGTTCTTAACAATGAGGATATTTTGAATGGATCAATAATTTGGAATGGTATTCTAAAGGCTAGGGATCTGGCCAAGGCCAAGGTTATTTGGAAAGTGGGTAATGGGGAGGAAATTCATTTATGTATAGATAACTCGCTTTTTCAAGGTCCCCTTATTAATAATCCTGCTTTTGAAATTTGGGGTGATGTATGTATAAGGAAATTTGGTTTTAAAGTTAGTAACTATAGAACTGATCAAGGATGGAGAAACCTTTCTCTCATTTTTGAGGATCTCAAGCCGATTATGACAATGCTGAATTCTATGGTTACAAATAATACAAGGGATGAAGTAATTTGGGGGGACAATCCTAATGGTTGTTATTCTATTGCTTTGGGCTATAATTCTCTTTGAAGATTAAAGGAGGAATCTCTATGGGTGAAAGCCTGGTTACCTAGTCTTATTCTAAAGATCAATATCTTTTATTGGTTGGCACTACAGAACAAAATTCTTACCTAAGATAACTTAATAAAAAGAGGACATATTATGCCTAATAGATGTATTTTGTGTAAAAACTAGATGGAATCAATTAATCACTTGTTCATCCATTGTTATTACTCAAGGGAGGTCTGGGATAACTTAACTAAGGATTTTGGGATTAACTAGTGCAAGCCGGATAACCTACTGGATTTTTTTAGCCAATGGAGCAACATGTTCAATCTTTCTGATTCGTAGGATTTTAGTACGTGGACTTTGCCTCATTTTTGTTGGGGAATTTGGAAGGAAAGGAATAATAGAATTTTTAGAGATAGAGAGGAGCCAACTTTTGTTCTAGGGGAGAAGATTTTTAGAAATATTAAGGAAAATTATCAAGTAAGGAAGGGGGGAGAAATTGTAAATGGAGGTATAAAGAAGGAGAAAGAAAAAGATAGGAAGATAAAAAGATAGGATGTCAAATGGCTTCTTCCCCCTGAGGGATGGCATAAAGCAAACTTCGATGGTGCATCAAAAGGAAACCTTGGACCTTTGGGTTGTCGAGGAATAATAAGGAATAATTTTGGTAGAGTGGTAGCCTTTTCTCTTCTATTGGGTTTTCAAACTAATCATTTTGCAGAAGCCAGTGTAGCTTACCATACTGTTAAGCTGGCCTTTGAAAAGGGTATTAAAAAACTTTAGTTAGAAGGCAACTCTAATAACATCTTAAATTGCATTAAAAGTATTACTGAACCTTCTTGGTTTATTGCTAATATTATTGATGAGACTCGTGCTATCCTTGAAAAATTTGAATGTGTTCACATCACTCATATTTTTAGGGAGGCTGACCTTGTGGTGGACTAGTTTTCCAATGAAGCAGTTAGACAAGACAAGTTGTTGAGATGGCAATCAGAAAGGAATATTCTAGAAAAAGTGAAGAGTCTTATCAAACTGGAAAAAATCTAGGGGTGTACAGTGGAGATCTAAATGCAATAATGATTCTTTATGGAAATTGGGGAATGAGTTCGTGTAATAAAGGCATTTATGATAAACACACATAGCTGAGGTTATTAGTGTCACATCAACACGTTTTGTGGGTCAAAAATTACATTAGCTATTTATTTTGGGGTAATGAAAAACAAATTGGCACTTTTCAGAGGAGGAAAAACCAAAATATCCATAGCTCTGAGAAGGTTTTGCAGAGTTTGTAGTTTATGAGAATTGTTGGGGAAGAGAGCAAAGAAATGGTTGGTGAACATATCAGGAAGGAGCTTGTGGGGGAAGTGGAAAAATGGAAAAATAGGGGTAAAGTTTGAAGAAAATTGGAGAAGGGAGGTATTGCAAATTATATTGCAAAATTCCATGGCTTTGACCTAGATGTTACTAATAGTATGGTGAACTCTTAGAAGGATGGGGAGGTGAAAGTGAATGGAGTTTCTTTTTAGGTAATTGAGGAAGTTGTTGCTATTATGTCTGATATTCTGGCGGAGGGTTTCAAATTCTTCAAAGACAAGAAGGTTTCGGTGAATGTGGTTAAGGATTTTACAAAGAGCTTAGACGAGAGGAATGATCTGGTGAAATGTGAGATGTACTATGATATGGAGTCCATCAAAAAACTTTGGAGGTATGATTTACGTGCTGTTATGGAGTACATTACGCTGAAAACTAGATTTGATCGAGTGAGAACTCATCATTTTTTTCTTCTTAACCATGTCTTCCATAGCATTACAATCTCCTTTCCATTTTATTTATTGGCTTCTATGAGTAAGGCTATTTCTAGTTTTAAGAAGAAACCCTCAATGAATCCTGCTTTGCATGAGGGATTATTATTGTTAATTCATGAGTATTTCAAAGCTCAGATAATTAGCAATAATCCTTCACATGATGCGGATGCATCTGAGAACACTGGAAATTCTAATTTTTCCTTTGATTATGAAGAAATCTAGCGTATCAACTTAGAGGGGGAGGAAAAAACATCCTCAGAAAAGAAAATCAAAGGCATGGGAAAGAAATCTCCTTTCTCCATTACCCCTAGAAGGAAGAATCCTAGAGGACATGAGCATAAAATTTCAAGCCAGGCTGATGAGGATTATAATGAGGAAGGAGAGGAAATGACCTCTAATGAAGAGGAAAAGGAGATGAAGGAAAAAGAAGAAGAAGAATTGACTACAAAAAAATGGAAGAGGGACAAAGATACAAAAGATGAGGGGGTTATGAGCCAAGGACCAGATGTTCCTACTATTCCTCTTACCCCTGTCCACCCCTAGATTCAACCCTAGGAGTAGGAAAAGGAGGATATAGGGGGTGAGGGTGGAGATGTGGTTATGAAGGAAAGGTGAATGGCATGGAGAAACTTCAATGTCAGAACTGCCAAAATGGGAATTGTAAGAGAGATAATGAACCCCCAGATCCTAGAAGAAAATTAAGGCTAGTTCCAGTTTGAAGACCTTATCGATCCTACTATGGTGGCAATAATGGATAATGCAAGGGAGATGAGCATGAACTTGTTGAATAATTCTTGTAATATAATGATATATAGCTTTAGATCTATCAAGTGGCTTTATCATGAGTTGGAGGAGTTTAGGGAGAAAATTGGACAAATGGAAAGTAAAAAGAAAGAGCTAGGTCAGGTGAACCATAAGGATCAGGAGGATAGATTCAACTTGGCTAAGAAAAGAATCCAAAACCTAGAAAATTATAATCATAACTTGGCAAATCAAATGATCTCCATTCTAAATTCTATCAATGACAACATTCTATCCTTGACTAGTGTGTTAAAAGCCAGAGGCCTACTGGATGCGAATAAGGAGAAGGACAAAGGTAGAGCCATAATAGAGGAGGATGTGGCAATTAATATAACTCTCACTAGTATGGATCAGGATACTGATAACACCTAAGAGAAGATGGTAGAGGAGACTCATAAAGCCTATGAAGTTGCTCAAACAATGCAGGAGCTCGAGTGAAAGATAGAGGAGTAATCTTGTTTTATCTTGTATTGTCTTTTGTTGTTTTTGTCTTGCTAGCTTTTACTTGTACTGACTTTCTGACTATTAGTTTTTCTGGCCTTTTCATTGGCCTTTGTTTTTGGCTAGGCTTAATGCTTATTATCAGCCATGTGACTTGTCTTTTTTGGCTGGGCTTCAATTTCTTATTATCAACCTTGTTTTTGTAGTAACTTTTGGGTTTTAAGATCCCTGTAAAACTTGTTTATCTAATAAAAAACAAAGAAATTTATCTCTCCAAACATAGACATCTCAAATTTTTTCTTCATTTCATTTGCAAATGTTTTACACAATGCATTTTTTCCTCCAAATATGATATCATCAACAAATATTTCAACTAGTAAAATCCCTTTACCTCCTTCTGTCTTCAAATACAGATTGCTGTTATTACCAGTCTTCTCAAAACTAGTCTTCACAAGATAATTGTGAAGCATTTCATACCATGCTCTTGGGGCTTTCTTTAAACCATATAAAGCTTTGTGTAATCTAAATACCATGTTCTTGTTGTTTGGATCAACAAATCCTCCTAATTATTCAATGCAAACCTCCTCTTCTAGTATTCCATTCAAAAATGTTGACTTCACATCCATTTGATGAACTTTGAAACCTTTGTATGTAGAGTAAGCAAGTAGATTTCTTACTCAAGTTCCAATCTTGCAACTAGGGAAAATGTATCTCCATATTCAATTCCCTCTTCTTATGCACACCTCTTGCAAACTAATCTTGCCTTAATCCTTGTAACTTCACCATTCTCATCTAGTTTATTTCTATACACCCACTTGGTTCCAATTACATTCTTGTTCTCTCATCTATGTACTAGAGTCCATGTTTTGATCTTCTCAATCTAACCAATCTCTTCTTTCATGGATTTACTCCAATCTTCATTCTCTAATGCATCCTTTAGTGACTTAGGCTCATGCATGCTTAACAAACATGTAGCACTTCTCAACCTATTCCTTATCATTGGTCTAGCTTCTTTATCTCTAATAATTTGTTCGGTAGGGTGATGTCTTCTGACATACTTTGACAATCTTGGTCCTACTCTTCTTTCTTCAATGGGTCTTTCAACTTCATAATCACTGTGTACTCCTCTATCAGGTAAATAGACATTCCTTTCATGTACATTGATCTTAGTATCAAAATGTACCTTGGGTTTTGTCTGCAACTCAACTCATGAATAGAACTCGACATCCATTGTATGTGACTTGATAGTCACTGATGCTTGCTGCTATTGATTTACATCTTGGTTCATAGCTCCATCAACATTCATGTCTTCATAATAGTATATGAAGGTTTTTGCACTCTTCAGGTTCCTTCTTAGGTTCAACTTCATGTACCTCTGTGTATTCATCAAATTTCATAGTTGCACTTTCTATAGCTTTGTTAGTGTTAGAATTTAAACACTCATAAGCTTTACTTCTTGTGGAATAGCCTAGGAATATACCTTCTTCACTTTTAACATCAAGTTTATAATTCTAGATGTCCTTAAGAATGTAACACTTGTTTCCAAATATTTTATATTGGGTGAGTATCCATACCATAGTCCAAAAGGTGTAGAGTTTGTACCTTTCTTGACTTGTACTTAGTTCAAGGTATAGATAGTTGTACTTACAACTTCTCTCTAGTATTTCAAAGCAACATTCTTCTCCATCATCAGTGTTCTACCACAATCCATTATAGAACTGTTCCTCCTTTCAACAATCTCATTTTGTGGAGGGGTCCTAGGTGTAGAAGTTTGTCTCTTGATTCCTATGTCATGATAGAAAATCTCAAATTCATTTGATGTAAATTCTCCACCTCTTTCAGATCTCAAAAATTTCAAGCTCTTGCTAGTCTCCTTTTCAACTCTTGCTAGATACCACTTAAACATTTGAAAAGCATCCGTTTTTTGTTTCAAAAACATAACTGTCATCATCCTAGAATAATCATTAACAAATAGAATAATGTACTTGTCACCTTTGTAGCTTTGCACATCAATTGGTCAACACAAATCAATATGAACTAATTCTATGATTTCTTTTGAGGAGTGTCTTACTTTTAAAACTAGATTTTGTCATCTTGCCTAGCTAACATTGTTTGCAAGTCACATTATCAGGTTTCTTTAGTTTTGGAAAACCTCTAACTCTTTTCATGTTACTAACACTGACTAAGTTATCAAAGTTAACATGACATAACCATTTGTGCCATAGCCACACATCATCAAATCCTAGAACAAGATAAGTAGCATCATTCATGTCAAGATAAAATAGATTATCTCTAGTCTGATCTCCATTTCTAATTAGTTTTCCATCAGTATCATAGATCTTTGCTTTCTTGTTATCAAATTTAACTTTGTAACCTAAACTAATCAATTGTGACACACTCAACAAGTCATAGTTAAGTCCTTCTACATAGTAAGCATTGCCACACATGATCTTTTCTATTAGTTTGATTGATCCTTTACCTTTTATTGGAAATGGTGCATTATTACCAAATTCAACACTATTTCCATTGTAGTACTCAAGGATAATGAACTTACTTTTTATCTCTAGTCTTGTGATGTGAACATCCATTTCCAATGATCCATCTATCACTTTTGTTCACATAAGATATCATTGTAGTTGCCTCATCTTCATCAGAATCATCTTTCATAGCAACATACACAATTTCATCATCATGGTCATCAGATCCATCTTTTGTTTCCTCTTCAGCAATGTAGCAAGACTTCTTTCCTTTGTCTTTATAATCTTTGTTGCTTTCATCTCCTTTATCTCTATATTTATCTCCACTTCTATTGTTCTTCTTCTCTAGACAGCTAGCAAAAATATGACCAACCTCATTACAATTGAAACACATGATAGGTGGCTTACCTTTGTATTTCCCTCTACTTTTGTGAAATCTCCTCACTAGCAATTATTCAAGCTCTTCTACATCATCTTCATATGCATCACTGTCACTAGAAACACACTTGACCTTTTTCTTTTTCTCTTTAGGTTCTTTTAGTGTCATTTTAGCTTTGAAATCAGATTCAACATTTTTAGTTTTAAAATTATCAAACTTAGAAAGTTTAAAAGTAGTGAATCTACCCATTAGTCCTTCAAGGATTAGATTAGTACCAGGAACACACCTTAGTTCTTGTATGGTAGAGACTCTAATAGCATAAATAGACAATAGGGTTCTCAATACTTTGCTAATCATAGTCTCATCTTCAATAGCACCATTTTTTTCTTTGATAGCATTCACAACATCTTTGATTCTTGTGCAATACTGGACTATAGCCTCACCTTCTTTCATTCTCAGTTCATCAAAATTTCCTCTTATACTTTTAGATTTGGCTCTTAGAACATTCTTATCTCCTCCATAGATCATCTCTATATCATCCCACATCTTCTTAGCCTAATTACATCCTTTGATGTCATCAAACTGTGAGTAGCTTAGGGCAGAGGCAATCTCTAAAATTGCTTGATTGTGTTCTTTCTTCTTTTTCAAATTATCTATAGTAAGGGCTCTAGTAGGATCAATATGCCCAGTGGTGATGGTAGATTGTGCATAGTCTCTATGACCTCCTAGATGTAGCTTCATCAAAATTTTCCTTTTAGGAAAGTTTTCCTTGTTTAGTTTAGGCACTTCCTTTCTATACATCTTGATCTTTAGCTTTTAGTACCTTCAAACTATTTCCTTACAAGCACCAATGCTCTAATACCAATTATTGGAATTCTTTAGAATAAATTTTTTTTTTTGGGGGGGGGGGGGGGGTTGTCAATTAGTTATCCAAGGTCCAAATGTACAAGTAGGACTTTTTAGTGCTTAATAGATTCATATCCATAAAACCATATCATGCATGCATCCATTAGATCATCCAATACCTTAACTTAGTAGGTCACTATCCTAGGTCAAAATAACTTTGCAGAAATGTAAACATGAAATACCACAAACTCATTCACACAATTTAACACAAGGATTTTATGTGGAAACCCAATTTGGGAAAAACCATTAGTAACATGCTACCCAATTTCACTCTTCTAAAGTGATGCCCTATTAAAGGTTATAATACACATTGTTAAATGTGACCTGCTTAAAGGATTTCAATAACTCTATTAGGAGTGAGCCTTGTTACAGGGCTTTAGAACATTCCTTTAGAATGTCACCCAGTTAAAGGATTTACACATTACTATTAGGTCAATTCTAATCCAAAAGATTTATCCAGATTGATACAGTTGTTAGAAAGTAACAATAGGACTTGATCTGATAATAAAATACACCTCACTTGCAGATTATGGATATCTAGTTTAGTCCTCCATTCTACTTGGCATTCATACTCTTCATCTCTAACAACTTGTTCACTCTTCAAGCATTCAACCTATTAAGCCTTCTTGCTTTGTGTTGCCAATTTTAGTCCCTTCTATTTGACCACCAAATAAAGCAACACCCTAGATTTCTTGTCTTCCTTAGGTTCTCACACATGACAACCTTTCATTCTAGCTTGCTATCTCTATAAATAGAGAATTTAATTCTTTAAAAAAAAATAATAATCATCCATTTTAGGGTTAGGTAAGATTCAACAAATCTACCCACTTTTCCATTTTTAGTTCCTCTAGAAACTTCTTCTACAATCTTCCTTGAATTCACCTCAAAATGGTACATCTTGAATTTTGTGTCATAGCTCATCATACTTATCTTCCACATGCTTCACATAATTTAAGAAATCAAATTAGTCAACTCAGATTTGTCAAATCTTTGATTTAACACTTTTTGTTGTCACTTGACATCTACACTATTCACTTGGCAATAACAATCTTCTAATGCTTGGCCAACATTGGGTTGCTTGGCACCAACTATGTCTTCTCAGCTCAATCACTATTGTTATTTCCTTGATATTTGACACTTACTAAATTTTACTGACGCTTGGCATATACTAACTTTCTGCTCAGCCTAAACTAGAATTTGCTTGGCTTACATTGTTTACTCAGCCATGCTTGGTAGACACTTTATGAAAACACATCTTCTTGGCTTAGCTAAAGTAACCATTTACTTTATCCTTAAGTAGATCAACAATACATAATATCATTGACAAAATAATGATTGTTCCATGCTAGGTTCTACACTTCAAACAATCTATTTTCAACAAAGGTAAGTGATTATTATCAGTTTTATGAATGTTACATGATAAGCATTGGATAAAATCAACAACCAATATAGTTTTTAGTAATACAAGTAACAAGTTTTTTCTCATAAAATTCAATTCCTTAGGGGAAATTCCTATTTATTTTGTAGGATCATAAGCTTGGAGTTCTTACCCTTGGTAATTATTCTTATGCTACTCATAATGACCATATGTTTTGTCATATTCTTTGGTAAATGATTAACTTTTCTTTTTTTATAGATCATTATCCATTCATTTCATTTGAATCATATGTAGTAAGTAAATAAGTGAAAGTTGAAAGAGAACACAAGACCACAACATTTTGTAATGGAACCATGATGAGAATTACACTTGCTATATGATGAACAATTATTACAATGATTCTCATTAGGCACATTATCAAGGACACATTGTTTGAGAAATTGAAGACCACTTAACAGAACCTTGTACTTTCTTTAGAGCATGATTGCATTACAATTGATAGCAAGGATCAAGCTTTGGGTCAGTTCTTAAGATAAACTTTTTATTTAATTCAGCCAAAAATATAACGTAAACCACCAAAATATAATGTAAACAACATGCTATCTGTTAATCAACAGACATGTATTATCAAGTCATAACATTAAAACACCCGATGGTTACTTATTCTTGTATATTTGTCCTCTAGTTTCTTGACAACCAAAAAGCATTATAATTTCATATATAGCGTAGAACCAAACTACCAAATGTAAGATACAAGTTCTTCTACCAACTATATTCATCATTCTTTAATAGCAACCCAAAATATGCCAATGGACCAAGATATGAAGTAAAACACCAAAACATGGTTTGTTAAATTGTTCATTGGAATAATCATGCTTATACAAATCACAAGTTTTTCCAATAATCAAAAAATGCCTTTGAATATATAAATTTATATTCCTAATATTACAATGCTCCCAAGAACCCACAGAACAAAGCTTCCATATACTATACATCTTCAAAAAGTAATATGACGAAATAAATTACATAGCCCATTGTTATAACATGTAACAAAAAACCTTAACCTTAAAGTGGATCATTATATCCTTATACATCTTTGGACCTTCTTCTCAATGCATTAAGAAACTTCCAATATTGGACCTTCTTCTCAATGCTTTTCTTACGAATGTACGCATTGAGCTAAGTGAATCCATTTCAGACAAGCAATAGGATTCATCTTCATCTTTGTTATGTGCCTCACAACATATCCCATCCCATCCCATTTTCACACCTCTCATAACACCCATACAAGAAGTCACACAACATCTCCCCACAATACATATCAGATGCCTTAGCCTATATGGGAAGAAAATTCAATAATAGAGGCTCTTAACTTTGGTTACAGTTGATGAAGATTGTCATGCCCAAACTACGAGGCAAAAACACACAATTTTTTTTTTATAATTAGAATGCTCTAAGTTTGATAAGTTTGCGATCACAATTTAAGTAAGGTTCTCTAAATCTCATCTTAAGTACATATCTTGAATTAAAATATATCAACCATATCTATTTTTCTTTCCTTAACATAATTTTCATTTTTGAACATATAAGGAAACTTGAAAATTTTTCTTGGTTACAAGATCATCATAACATATTTTTTTTTGATGTGCATTCAAATAACAAAAAAAATTACTAATAAATCACCTGATAACAATTATACTCAATCACCATTTTTATTGGCAAACCTGATTCAAAGGCTCAGCCGAGAAAGAACTGGAAAGAAAACCCGACGTCGTTGCCATTACAACAAGGTTTTGAGATACAAATTACATAAGATTTCAATCCCAAAATTACAAAAATTTAATTGAATTCCCTTCATGACCCTCATCAAGGGTTCCATAACAATTTCTGCAACACATTTCTAAGAATCGTGGAGGGAACACAATTTGATTAGGTATCAACAAGCATGATCAAGAAATAATCAAACATGCATATTCATACAAGGTTTTCACAATAGGATTCACAATGAATCAAAACTAGGGAAAGGTGGATTCTTCCAATAGGAGAAGTCAGGCACAACACCAAAATAGATGCCCAATCAGGGCTATAAACCAAGAACTTCTGTTCTTCCCGTTTGTGCTGACAGGTAGGGGCCCATAACACCCTACCCTCTCTCCCTCTTCTCATCCCGAGAAGAGACTCTGCACATGTTGGAGTCCAACTAAAAAGACCTTTCCCAAAATTGGTCACTTCTGCCCTATCCAAGGGTGAGTAATACCAAAACACCCATACAAAAAACTTCAAAATTCAAACATAAACACGAAAGAAAAGCATTCAAGAACATGGTTTTCAAACCTTCCCAACATACCCAACATACATACAAGCATTCAAACAACAACAAAGTAGCACAAGCATAAAACAAGCATGAAAATCTGAACAAGGGAGATGGAGATGAAGAACTCCTACCTTCACAAAGAGGTAATGGAAAATGAACAATTTTGAGTAGAGCTTTTCCCTTCCTTCCTTCAATCTTCTAAGTCTCCTCTCTAAAAGTAGAGATTGGGTAACAACCTAAACTTCTCCAAGAAGGGCCTCTAAATAAGCCTCAAACTCAACTACCAAAAAAAACAATAACTTCTCCCACCCACCTACTAATCTAGAAGCTCCTAACTCAACCCATACTATGGTTAACCACTAAGTGGAGTTGAGGTGATGCAACTCATGGTAGCCATAGTCAATTTTCGCACAAAGGCAAAAATAGACTTTTTGAGTGATCTAAAAAGTCAATAAAAGGGGCTTAGGGGTTGGAAAAGACCCCCAACCCATACCCATACCCCTTGGGTATAAATATTTCATGTTTTAAAGCCTTAGGAATAGGTTTGGAACCAAACAAAAGCTAGGAAATAATTAGGATAATCTAACAACTCCAAAAATGCAGATTAAGCACTAATCCAAATTAAGGGTGACTAAACTCGATTAAGAACCAAATTAGCAAAAAGAAACTAACTTAATCTAACTTAGGTCCAAAGGTTACACAACTAACCCTAATAGCACGCTGAAGAACATAAGAAAATTCACGAGTGTCAAGCGACACTAAAAGAACACAGTAAGAACATTAACAATTACTGATCACAGAAAGACACATTCACACATCTCACAATAAAATACTTGAATTACAAACAACAAGGTTTCCACAATGAGCACATAGGGATCAGTTATGTTCCTCCATCAGGTTTCTCAGCTAAAATATCTGCACACTCATTGCACACATTAGTAGTCCCATAAAATCACATGCACATATGTATATACGTATCAGAAATTCACATAAATTGAAACGTACATCAATCAAGGTTTCTTTCATCCTACTTAATTCATCAACATACATATACATAAAAAATTAAATGACAACATTAAATATCTAAAAGTAACATCACACAACATGCAATAATATAGTATTTTCAAAGCATCTAATAATGTCTCGACATCTCGAGTCGTGAGTATCAAAATAATAGTAATGTATCACTATGCTACGATGGGTTAGGGCAAGGCCTCACATCCTCCCCCACTAGGCATGAACTTCCTCCTAGAGTTCATAAAAAAGATAAGGGTACTAAGATCGCATCTGCATTACATCCTCCCAAGAAGCTGTGACCTCATCGTAACAATCCCACTGGACCCTAACTTGGTCTAGCTCTCAGCCTCGAAGTGCTAGGGTCTGTCGGGCAATAATACAGATAGGCTCCACTGCTAGCTGTCCGTCCAACTCCACCTGTAAAGTATCCCAATCTATAATAGGAGACTCATCATAAATTTATCCTCTAAGTATTGAAATGTGAAACACATCGTGGATGCGTGACAGGCTAGGTGGCAAAGCTAAATGGTATGCAATAGGTCATATCCTCTCTAGGATCTCGAACGGCCCAACAAATCAGGGTGCCAACTTAGAGCCCTTTTCAAATCAAATCGAACTCTTGTGGGGTCGCACCCTCAAGAACACTCTATCACCAACCTGATACTCTAGATCTGTCCTCTTTGCATCAGCATACTTCTTCTACCTATCCTGTGCCTGTTTTAGGCGCTATCTAATCAGGGTCACCTACTGCTCCATCTCCTTTACCAACTAGGGACCAATAGACACTTGATCCTTGATCCTATCCCAACTCAAGGGCATCCTACATGGTCTCCCATACAAGGCCTCATAAGGTGGCATTCCTATGGAGGAATGGTGCCCATTTTTATAGGCAAACTTGACAAGATGTAGGTATTCCTCCCATTTGACTTGATGGTCCATCACGTACATATGTAGCATGTCCTCCAAAACCTGATTCACTCACTCAGTCTAACCATCGATCTGAGGATGGTATGCTATACTAAAATTGAGCCTAGTGCCCAAAGCTGCCTGCAACTCTCTCCAAAATGAAGAAGTGAACAATGAGTCTCTATTGGAGATGATCTTACAGGGAACACCATGAAGTCTAACAATGTCCCGCAAGAACACCTGAGCTATGTCTCGTGCTGTGTACATAATACGCACAGGTGAGAAATGGGAAACCTTGGTCAATGTGTCAACTATCACCAAAATGGCATCATGGCGATGAGATGACATAGGAAGACCAACAATGAAATCCATAGATATAGTATCCCATTTCCACTCTGCAATCTCATGCGACTGAAGGAGCCCACCAGGATGACGGTGCTCTGCCTTCACCCTTTGGCACTCAAGGCATCTCGCAACTATGCTAGCAATCTGCACTCTCATGCCTGACCAATGATACAACTGCCTCAAATCTGCATGCAACTTCTTAACACCAGGGTGCGCTGCATAAGGTGCTCTGTGAGCCTTAAGTACAATGAGCTCGTGCAAATCCCCAATGGAAGGTACATAGATACATCCTCTATGACGCAAAAGTTTGTTGAACTCCAAGGAATACTTTGAATACTTCCCTTCCAAGGGTCTTTGAAAATGCACTATCTGACTCACTTCTGCATAAAGCTCATCAACTAGTAAGTGCTATAAGATCTTCACCTCATCACCTCGAACTTCAATTAGGCATATCTTTCGCATACGAACTCCATTTTTGATGAACCAAATATTGTTGGAAAGCTCTCAATGAGATCTTCAATTTGAAATCCATTGTTGAACACTTTTGAGATGATTTTTATTTTCACCTTTTGATGACCTCTGTGCCTAGTTTGACCAAACTTTGATTGGCTATAACTTTTGTGTACGATCTCCTTTTTCGCCTGTTTGAGTTGCATTGGGTGCAAAATTTTGAGGACTTAAAACTTATGCCATTTATTGAAGTTTTGGAGATACTTCAATTTTTGGTGAAAATATCCCTTGGATCAATATCATACTATCCCTTCTTAGGACCTACTCAAGACTAGGTTAGTGGTGATTAGCCTTTTCCACACACCAACTTCACCTTCACAATCCTATCCCTACTTCCAAGTAGCCTCAAGCCTTCATAAAGGCAAACAAACTTCCCCACACCTCACTCCCTTACACTCTCTAGGATCTCAGACTCCAAGACACCTCTACACATCCTTCTCCAACCTTTCACCAAGTTTCATGACCCTCTGATAGGTTTTGGGTTTCTTCCTAAGTCAAATTTGCAAGTTACTCTAGGACACCTAATAAGGGCTCTTTCCTCGTAGCCTTGCTCCATCAAAATTAACACCAAACTTTAAGAACTTACAAATAACCCTCTAAAAAATTATAGAATCTTGCATAACATAAGATGACCTAAAAAATTGTAGGAGATGAGTTCTAGGTCGACTATTTTGACCCCTTAACCCTCTAGACCTAGTTTTGAGCTTATTAGACTTAATATCACTGTTTGGGATTCTAAGCTTCCAATCCTGAAACCCAATTCAAAATTTCTTTTCCCATCACTATTGACATCCTTCCACCTTATTATCTACCAAATTATCAAGCCCCCATGACCTGTTCCTTGTCCTCTACAACACAATTTCAAACTATCAACATGTCAAGCAGACCAACTACTTAACCTCAGATGTTGATAGAATAGCCCAAGTAGGTGGGTGGTGATAAAATACAAACCAAAAATGTTTTCTCCATCCTAGCACACATCGATCAACATGTGTTTTCACCATGGGGATTAGGAGGGAGGAACCATTTTCATTTAAACCCTAACTGCAGGATAGGATAAACAATAGGTCCAAATAAAATCCAAACAAAGAAACTTTATTCTACATGACCAAATTTTTTTATAAAATTCAACAACAATCCAAAATAAAACTTTCCAAAAGCATAACAAAAACTTACTATCAATCTGAAAGTAGATTCTAGAAAGGTACTCACTGACTGTACATGGTTTTCCCACCAAAAGACTTGTTATTTCATTCAAATTCCATACAACACATTCCAACGCCAAACTACATTGAAGATATTCACTTTATAGGTCACAACTCTTGACCTTACAACATCATTATGTAGTGTTTATCCCTAGGTCGCATTTTTGCCAAACTCTTTCTTGGTGAATTTTCTAAGTCTAATTAAAAGATTTAATTAATGGTTTAATTTAATGGAAAATTAATATGATATTTTAATATTTAATTTTATTTAATTAATTGGAAAATTAATTAAATAAAAGAATTAAGTTTGAGATGAAAGTTATAAATATAAATTTAGAATGTGATGATATTTATTTAGAGTTGATTTTTAAATAAATGCTAAATAATAATATTATTTAAGTTAATAAATATTTTATCAATTAAGTTTCAAAAATAAATTTAAAAGTGGAAAATATATTAAAATTATTAAAAGATTCTAGATCACATGATGCATGCATGTGATTAAAATATATTAAGATAAAACAAGTGGATTTAATAAAGTGAGTGCATGAGATTTAAAATAAATTAATTTAAAAGGAGTAAAGTGAATATTGAATAAATTAATGTGCATTATTTTAATATTTATTCACATAGGAGTATGCAAACTCTTGTGAGTTGTCATGTTGACAACACATGAGTTTTCACTCTAATTATGCACATGTTGTCTACACTTAGGAGTTAGTGCATTATTGAGCACATGGTGTCTACAACATTTTGGACACCTCATCATGTTTATCTTCTTATCATGGAAGTTATGTGCTTAGTTGTCATGCTTATCTTTTAGTTCTTTCTAGACACATTCTAGATGCATCTTAGAGGCCTTTATATATGATGCAGGCAAGAGGATGAATTACTTGGGCCAAAGGCTCACCTAGCTATCCAAACCACCTTGCAAGAGTTAACACAGTGGAAAACACAACACAAACACAACACCAAGGAGAGGGAACAAGATATCTTTTTTTAATTCATCAAGTAAACAACATACATGCCTAGCTGTAAGGCCTTCTCGGTTACGACCAAATATAGAATACAACTTCCAGATCCACGATCTAGCTTCACATTCGCATTTCCAAACTCATACCCTTCTCTTTATAAAATCTCCCAAAATCTAAGCCCCAACACTCTATTTATACTTTCCAAAATGACTTATAAAACACTCTAGAACTTAGAGAAGCCACAAGTTAGCTCTCAGCAAATATAACTACCTATACCAAAATTACATGTGAGAAAAATATGTCCAAACAGGAACTAGACATAGACAACTCGGCACCCACTGGATGACTCAGCATCACTTAAAAACTAGCACTTGGCATCACTTGGCATCCACTAGAAACTGGAAACTAGTTACTCAGTATCAACTGGGTAACTCGGCACATGAAGGAATAACTCAGCACATGAAGAGTGCCATAGTAACTTGACACCAACTAAGTAACTCAACATCAACTGAAGGATGAACAAAATGAGCAGGATAACAAGGCAACCCAGGATGCTCCTGCATCAATATACAGGCTCTCCTAGTGTGTATGGACATCCTCATATGCTTCTACAAGCTCGTATGCTTCGACATGCTTCTAGTCACTTGGAAATTTGGTTCTTGGAGGAATTGCGAATGTTGGAGAAGGAAGGAATTTTCGGATAAGAGTAGGATCTGCGAGGAGGATCTTCTCTACAATTTTTTGAGGCATAGTGAATTAGCATCAGTGTCTAGATATGGCACTCATGATTATTTTGCATACTCTATTACGCTCTCTCTATCTTCCTATCTTCATTGTGTTTGCTAGATGACTGTTTGGATATTTATTATGATGAATGTTTTATATTGTAGAAATTTTGGTACGCATGTTGATTCTTTGTGTGCGAAGAAATCTAAGGGTAATATATAGCAAATCTTGGATATGGCATCATACTTTTATCAACATTATAATAGAGATTGAAAAAATCTATTTTAGAATAGGAGTGGCTATTTCCATACATAATATTGTAGCAAATAAATAATAGTTTATCTATTTTATCAACGTCTCTAAGTATGAATGTTTCTTCATATTAGTCATGGTTGGCAATGCTTAGAAATAGTTCCCAACAATGTATATTATCTGATTGTCCTGGTTTGTGGTTCATGCTTTTGGATTTAATTCCGATGGACCTATGCGAATACTTGTCAAAAAGTGCTCCTCTTATCGCTATGGTCATCATTAATTATTTCCATCTCATACTGTAGACTCGACACCAATTTTCCTATTCTGCACCTCATAGGCTCTAGTATGTGTCTGTGACTTTTGGTCTTCAAAAGCTTGAAATGAAGCATAAAGTTTATAATGATAATTCTGACATACATAGCTGCCATCGATCTTGCTCCTTATTATTAAGAGTTCTATCACATATTTAGCAGACTCTTTCAATTATACATCAACTGTTAAGTCCCTGCGATTGGATAATCTCAAATGATTATGAGATTGATAACAGGAAATCTACAAAAATTATGACTCAAAGTTTTACCTATCATTTTGGCTGCTACATAGATGATGGCCATGTTCGTAAGTGGAGATCGACATGAAGGAGTTTTGTCTTCGTCCACTCACCACTCTAGTTCACTCTTTGTCCATTCAACCTCTCTATTGAGAACACTATTCTTCAAACTTACTTCTGCATTCTACCCTACAGAACACTTGTAACCATTTTTACAAGCATGGAAATTTATTACAGTCCACATAACAACCATCTATCTAAATCTCTTCATTCCCATCCAAAAAATACCCACAACATAGAAAATTGGCAGTTTAGTGCTCCATTTCAAAAGCAAAAGGAATTCGATGGGGTTGAGAGATCGACTCCATGGAGAAGGCACATCGATTACAAAATTGGCTGAACAAGGAGGATATTTAGCCTCAGAAGCTCACAATTTAGAAGGTCGACATGGGTGTCAGGGGACTCGTCTCTCTAAAAAAAAAAAAAAAAAAAAAAAAAAAAAAAAAACCAAAAACCATACATAAAGGGGAGAAATTGCTTTATGTTCCCCAAAACCTTATTACTACCCCTGTCTCTACCTGGAGTTCTCCTTCCCTTGGTGATATCTTGCGTAGGAAACATTATTGAAAGATCTCATGGCATTTAGACTTCAATTCTTAATGGATTCTCTGTAAGAAAGATTTTTGTCCTGCAAAATATATTGCGAATCACATCTGTAAATGACAGTCGAATTAGGCTCTTCCTCCTGTCATTGATGTGGAGTGCATTTTGGTTGTCTAAGGTGTGAGAGTCCGAATAAGTCGATGTGTTCCTTAATTTTTTTCTAAGGGGACTCCATGAATGTTTAACTACTAATCTTATCACTGATATCATGTGCCAAATTGTTCACATGGCAGCATTACTAGCTTCGTCCCTATTGAGATAATGGGTGTTGCACACATTGCATAATATTGTTATTTTATTATGTAATGTTGTACCTAGATGGACGTGCAACATGTAAAGATTCCCATGGAATATTCTTGATGAGTTGTATTGTAACATTGTGAAAATATTTCATGTAATTATTTAATATTGGGGAAAAGAATTAAATGCTCAATATTAAATGTGGGGTCAGTGGGTTAGGTAGCACATGGTTTTAGCACATGGTTTATGTAATACCACTTGATGGTTTTGTGAGACTTGCTACTATATAAGCAGCCACAAGGGTAGTTGTTGTAGAGAGAGACAAAGAGAGAGAGTGACAAGGAGAAGACAAAAGGCAAGAGTTGAGCGGGACAAGGCTTGACAGGTTAGCCAAGGGAGCATTTGTGAAGGTTGAAAGCATGGCATGGGATGTGTGGATTCATGCTTGTTCACATAGTTTGCTCGGTTGTGGCTATGGCCATGAAGGCTTCCATGGTTGTATGGCAATGGTTATTTTGCTGAATAATACATGGTGATGGATGCTTTTGGAGGCTGGGTTTTTCCTCAATGAGGGTTTCCCAGGGTATATCTTGTGTCACATTTTATGGGTATGTTGTCTATTCTCTTGCATGTGGATTTTAATTCTGTGTTTATTTCAAATTTATTATGGGTTATGTGGAAATGGTTATATTCTTTATTACCAAGTTTCCTTACAAGTGGTATCAGAGCTATGGTTTTATTATTGTAACCCTAGATTGAATCCATGGGAATGCATGAGAGGATAAAAGAAGGGGCAAGATATATGAATGATTTATTGCAGATCTGAGGGTTTTGGATTTGCTATTATGATGGGATGTTAAAAGATTTGGGCATGTGAAATTGTTGGACAAAAGAGTTTTTCGGATGTTTCATTTAAATGAGGGTTTTGGGGGGTAGCTTGCAAAAATGACCTCCTGGGTAAAAATAGACCTCACCATTGGATCCGGGTCAACATTTCCATAAAATTTGATATATAATATGCCCTAGTTTAGCCATGTTCAGAGGAAATGAAAGAGTTTTTTGGTTTCAGCCCATGATGGCTGTCAAATTTAATCCCGTCGGAATTTTCGTCACAGAAAAAAATAAAAAATGAAAAATCGTACTGAAAATGGTAAAAAGACTATCTTAGTAAAATGGCCATAACTTTCTCTCAGAATATCAGATTTTAGAGTTCTTACAGGTGTTGGAAAGCTAATTCAGAGAACTACAAGATGGTGTAGGTTTGGTTCTATGATTTTAAAATTTTGTCAGGTTTTCAGAGCCCTAAAGTCAGATGTTATTTATTTTGAGCACGGATTAGGTCATAACTTGGGCATACGGAGTCAGATTTTGGACTTCAAGTAGTCAACGAAATGATCTTGGAGAGCTCTACGCATTGGTTCAGATTTGGTGCAGGTTTGGCATGATTTATTTGTTAATTTATTGATCTGAATAGTTTATAGGTATATTTTGACTATGGTAACATTGTGAGTTTATGGAATTGGAGATTTAAGATTTGATGTCATTGTATACTCAGTTCATATTTCAGATTGGTCTCATGATGATATGGTTATTAGTGTTTGGTTTGGATATGCATGATGACTTGTTGGGTCTACAAGTTGTGCAGTGTTGTAAGCGGTCTATACTTACAGGTTGCATTTATGGCTTGGTTATGGGTTGTCTTTTCCCATTGATCTTTCATTATTGATGCATATTTAGATTGGTGGCTTGGATTTGGGTTGTCTATGCCCTAAGTCACATGATTTTCATCTTCATGTAGAAGGGATGAGATGTTGTTACCAGGTACAGTCATGGTGGAGGATTGTGGTTGACTATTTTATGCTAACAGGTTGGACATATTGAGAGCCAGATGCTCGGTTCATGGATGTGATCATGGTGTCATGGATTTTGGCATGACATGATTGGTTATACAGGTACATCCTTGATGTTCATTAGCTTGGATTTCTGATTTGGTTATGGTGGTATATCTTCTTGGTTGAGGATCATAGTTATTTAGTTTCTTTTGAGGAGCTCATGATGTGCACTTTGAGTTCTTTGATAGTTTGATGCCTTGGTTGATTCTCATGGTTAGAAGATGGTTTTTCATCATGATGTCATGGATAGCTTGGATACACGGTTTAGTGGGAGCTTGTGACAGTGATGGGGTGACAATGCAGGATTAGTTCCTAGTTTGGTTTATATCTTCTTGGTTTGGAGAGGATGGATTTTATGATGCCATAGGTGACTTGGTACCACGGTTGAGTGGGAGTTTTTTGGCATTGATATATTTATTGAGTGTTTGCAGATGTTGGAGGTTTGTCTTAGATCCTGTTGCTGCAGAAGCATCTTTGACATTTGCATGGTGCACTTGTTATCTTCATGGTGTTTGAAGATGGTTAGATCTTGAGGACTCATGGAGTTCTTGGTTATCTTCATGGTGTATGGAGATGGTTCTTCTTGGTATGTGGAGATGGTTTTCTTCATGGTGTGTGGAGATGGTTGCATCTTGAGGACTCACAGGGTTCTTAGTAAAGGTGTGGTTTATGCTTTTATTTGGCATGTTATCCTTGGTATGAGGATGGTTTCATTATTATGTCATGGTATACTCTTGATATGCATTTAGAGTTGTGACATGTTATGGTGTGTTCATATGGAGCATGTTATCTCTTTAGTTGAGATGGTAAGATCATGTTGTCATGTTTATGTTCCTGAGGCCATGGTTGGAACTTTGACATTGATCTTGGTTTAGTTTCTTGGTATTGAGTACACTGATCATAAGTTGGATACTTCATGATATTGCTATGTTGCATTTGGAGTTGGCATGGATTGATTGGTTATAGGTGCTCATGTATACTTAGAGACGGTGGTGACGCTGATTTCTCTTGGATTAGAGAAGTATTTGTTGGGATGGTTGATGGTTTCAGCAGGAAGTCCGAGGGACAGTCACCTGATATGGACTTGAGAGGAGATTGTTCTTAGATGAGTCTTGGTTGGAGACTTGGGTATCTTGATGAGCATTCTCATTCCCTACTCTTGGTCTACTTGGCGGTTTGCTACTTGAGAGGTATAGCCCATTGTTTCTCTCAGTTGCATTATATTTATGCTTGTCTTTCATGGATATGGATCTTGAGCTATGGTACATGAGTTAGTTCTGGAGGGTTCATTTGAGAGATGGTTTAGCATTGGTTATCTCCATGTGCATATGTTGTTATGCTGGTTGAGTTTGGGAGATGGTTTTATATTGGGCATATTCCTTGGATTAGGAATGGTTATTCCTTGGTTTAGGAATGGTTTTATTGAGTTTGATCTTCTTGTGAGAGGCTTACATCCATGATGAGTTATATGGTATGGTTTGGGTGTTGTTGAGGCTTCTTGTTGGGTTTTTATGGAGGAGATCATACTTGCACAGTTTACATCTAGAGGTGTGTGTAGAAGGAGATGATACAGGTTTAATTTGCATGGTTTCTCTGGTTTTGGTTATCTTCCTGGATGTTTAGTTTTGCCTACATTGGATTTGAGATTGGTTAGAGATTGTGATCACTGGTTTGTGCTCATGTATGTCATGTGAGAGATGACATGGTTATTCCTTTATCTCTTTCCTTTGTTGGTTGTGGAGAATTTGGGAGACTGTTAGAGACTTGTTATGAGAGTTGTTCTTGCAGGTTATCAGTTGATGTATTGTGGATGTCCTTGATACTACATGGATTCACTTCTTTGAGATGTTGTAAGTGGATTGGTTATAGATTTGACATTATCTTTTGCAATGGGAGCTTCTTGGTATATATGTGGTAGGTATTGCTCTTGAGGCTTGTGATTGCAGGTTGCAGATTGGATATGTCGGTGATATGAGATTCACTTGTTATACCTTTGAGGTATGGATAGTTGGATGGGTTTGGCACTTGCTGTGGGTGCTATTTTAGCTATGGATATTTTGACAACTATGGATACATGTGATTACCTTTGGATCAGGTTTTTTGTGCTTGGAATTTTAGTTGGTACAAGATTTTATGATCTTCTAATGCGACAGGTTGGGTGGCTTTCTCTTTGGATGGCTTCTATGTATGTCCAATGGGAGTGGCATAATAGGAGGTGAGATCATTCATGTTTGAAATGTTGGATACTTTTATTTTGTTGCGGGTACCAGGATGGAGCACTTGGTGTATTTTGATCCATGATGGTGGATGTGCTGGGAGGGATTGTTCCCTTGTTCATTTATGTGGCTACGAATTGACCCTATGCAATGTATACAACAAGTGAGAGATTGTTGAGATAATGGGTGTTGCACACATTGCATAATATTGTTATTTTATTATGTAATGTTATACCTAGATGGATGTGCAACATGTAAAGATTCTCATGGAATATTCTTGATGAGTTGTATTGTAACATTATGAAAATATTTCATGTAATTATTTAATATTGGGGAAAAGAATTAAATGCCCAATATTAAATGTGGGGTCAGTGGGTTAGGTAGCACATGGTTTTAGCACATGGTTTATGTAATACCACTTGATGGTTTTGTGGGACTTGCTACTATATAAGCAGCCACAAGGGTAGTTTTTGTAGAGAGAGACAAAGAGAGAGAGTGACAAGGAGAAGACAAAAGGCAAGAGTTGAGCGGGACAAGGCTTGATAGGTTAGCCAAGGGAGCATTTGTGAAGGTTGAAAGCATGACATGGGATGTGTGGATTCATGCTTGTTCACATAGTTTGCTCGGTTGTGGCTATGGCCATGAAGGCTTCCATGGTTGTATGGAAATGGTTATTTTGCTGAATAATACATGGTGATGGATGCTTTTGGAGGCTGGGTTTTTCCTCAATGAGGGTTTCCCAGGGTATATCTTGTGTCACATTTTATGGGTATGTTGTCTATTCTCTTGCATGTGGATTTTAATTCTGTGTTTATTTTAGATTTATTATGGGTTTGTGGAAACGGTTATATTCTTTATTACCAAGTTTCCTTACAGTCCCTTCTATTCACATTACATTTCTATGGGAAGATCTTAACTAGAAAGGAAGCATGATGGGTGCTAAGAATCTTTGCATCGCTCACCCATAAACCATGATATTATTACCATTTCATCGATCAAATCATACTCTTCAAGTATTGGGAATGGTTCATGCTCATGCCACATCATGTTATATACCTGTGAAACCAACTTATGCATCAAATTGCAATCGGTGTCCACGAGTTGTTGTATTGCACTTGCGATGGGTAGGGAAGGAAGCGGCACGGCTTCCCATTATAGCCGCATGGGCTTTAAACGTTTATGAAAGTGTATTAAAGTTTGTTTATTAAAAGTTGGTTTTATTTGTTAATAATATTATTAATTATGGTATATTTCATTAGTATTAATAATTAATAATTATTAAGGTGGAATCAATGTTATTAAGTTCTAATATTGTGAGTATAATAAATCGCTTGTACTTGGTAATATAGTTTTGCTACTAATATTATGTTAAATATGGAATTATTAATTTGATAACAATTTGTTAATTATTATTAAATCAAAATGAAATATTAGTATACATTAAAAAGAATGACGAATGTGGTCATTATAGATTTATTAATGAGATTCCCAATATAACTTGTTATTAAATATCAACAAGTTATTATTGAACTATTAATATGAATATTAGTGTATCGGATTATAGTTGACTTTTAATTTACAAAATTATTGTTAGTTAATCAACTGATATTTGTTGGGTCGTTGATATGGATGTGTAACTATTAACTAAATTAATTAATTAGAGTTAATTAAATTTAATTAATAATTAAGTTATTTAATAGAGTTTTAATTGATATGCTAATATCGATTCTTTTAATGAAGTTGTAAAGTATTTACATCGAAGTTGATAAGTCTTACTCTAATGACTTGAATAATGACCTTAGCTATTTTAATGGTTGTTAGTGATGATTTAATTATTAAGAGACTTAAATTTTAGTAATATTTAATTGAGTCTAAATTAAGTATTATTAGAATGATAAAGAGTCATGGATTGTGTACCTATGTTCATTATTAATTGATTGAATTATATGATTTAATTAAGATTAATTAATAAGGCGTGGCATTCAAAGTAAGTTTTAAGATTATTTAATTTTGTTGATCTTTTTTAATAAGGTTATAATCTTCTTATTCGAAGATTGATAATTGGTTTTCTTATAATTTAAAAGAATAATGATCCCTTGATTATAGTTGGAGAAGTTGAATTAACATTAAGGAAGAGTTATTCAATTAGTAACACGGATCTTAGCAAAATAAGGCAAATAATTTAATTAAGGGTCAATGAAGATTAGTTTAATGAGTAAATATTTATCCTTCAGTTATTCTTAGAATATTATTTTCAATAATGGAGGGATAATCCTATATTTTATTTGAAAAGATATATGGGTTGACTTGGAGATTAAATGATGACTCTTTACACTTGAAATATACTTGAAATGGAAACTGAAACCTCATATTTGGCTTAACCTTTTGATTTCAAAAGCAAACCAAAACATGTGTTTGTATCTTGTTTTGGGGTTTTGGGGTTTGTCCTATCTTTGACCAGTTTTAGGTTGTTACCAGAGGCTCAGGGGTTATGAGATGTGATGTCATGCTAATGTTATTTGATCTCGATTCTTTTTAAGACCCAACCATGGTAATGTAATGGTATGCTCTATGAGATGTTTGTATTTACTAATTTTTATTGCTTTCCACTCTTCTTGTGTGAATCTGAGGTGTAAGTATTTGAGATACTTGACTTAACTATTTTTGAGTCATCAATCAATTATACTTGGACTACTTTCCAGTCGCCATGATGAGACTAGAATGTTGATTTATTCTTGATGTTGTCATGTTGTGACATGTTTTAACTCAACCATTTTGGAGTCTTCGATCAATATTATTTGCTTTGAGATGCCTTTTTGGTTGCTTGTTGAGAACCAATGGATATTGTGATTTATTTTGAGATTCCTTACGGTTGCTTGTTGAGAACCGATGGATGTTGCGATTTATCATTGATAAGGATATTGAGATTTATTTTAGAATACTTTATGGTTGCTCAATGAGGACCAATGGATATTGTGATTGATACCTTCAGTTGCCAATAGAGAATTGTTGTGGTCATGATTATCAATGGATGCTTTTAAGTTGCTCATGGAGATTTGATGTTCTTATTGTGGATTATCTTTTGGTATTTTTTCAATCACTTGTATAGGACTGAGGTGATTTTGTGATTTATGATTCCATGAGCCTAGGGTAGGTTATCTACATGTAGTGTCGAGAAGTGGCTTGCAATAGGGACCAGGGCCCTAAGTGGCTGCCAGGGTAACTCATTGTAAATTATTTAATAAGTGAAAAAATTTACACTAAATGGGGATTAAAATGAACCTAATTAGATAATTGTATGTTCTTGCCCATGCCTTGAGTGCTAGTATAGGCTAGGATGGGAGTAGAGAGAATGCTTGGTTATGACCTTGCATTCCGTAGTATGCCTTGTTAGTATGAGAGGATACTAGTGGCCACATAGGGATCACTAGGGGGCCGAGGTCTATTGAGAGACTACCAGGGTAACTCTAGCGTGATCCATGCGATAAAATTTTCCCACTTACATAGTAGGTTTCCTACATGTCATTGTTGTGCCTCTAGGTGTAGATGTCAATCTGTGTGTTGGAACCTTTGAGTTAGTATACTTCTAAGATTCTTGGACTTAGAGAGTACTTATGCTATGTGATTTGTTATCCTATGTTACATGATTTGATAACCTGTTTGGGACTTGAGACTATCTCCTTAGCACGATGGTTGTGGGCCATTTAGGTTCCATGTCGTCGGGTGGTAGTGCTTTTTCACTCTTACCATTTGAGATCCATTCGTAGTCATCATGGTTGGAGTATTCTTTATTATTATTTATCTTCATTCTATTCATGGATCATTATGATGGATGTTATTTACTAGTACATTTCTTTATATTGATGATTAGCATGTGATAGATGATGTTATCTAATTTGTAGGGTCATCTTATGCATATGTTGTAGCATGTTAGATTTCTTTCTACATAAGTTGTAGTATGTCTTAGGAGTGACATTCCTACTATGATAATACTGATAATCTCTTCGGTGACTTGGGATGTTATGGGTGGAGGGATGGCTAGGGCCCACGATGGTCTAATGATGCTATTAATAGTTGGGAGGAACCACACACTTAGTTAATTGTGTTTTATGATATATGGTTATTCTTTATAATGGATGTCTTATGTATGGTATATGGTTTCATTTACTTTAATTGTACTTTATATCATGGATTTGATGAGGATGATGTATCTTTATTTTTACATATGTTTAATCTTTTAAGCTTTTCATACCCTATGACATGTACAGTGGATGATTGAGCATTCTAGATAGGAATTTGGAACAAATGTATAATATGGACATTGGACTCTTTAATTATTCTTTCATGTGGATGTGGTAGTTGTTAGACGTAGTATTAATTAGATTAAATGTGACTCAACATCTTGGGATCCTTAAGGAATGTAACCTATCATGTATGCTTATAGTTGATTGTATGTTATTGTTTCTGCTACTATGTGTTGATGTCAATGGCTTATCTTTCATGATTCATGTAAAAAAAAAATTTGTTTGACAAACATAGTAAAAATTTAGGTTAATTCTTTTGGATCCCTTGGCGGGGAATTACACATTCTCCCATGCTCAATCCAAGCAATGATATGACTGTTAGACTTCCATTTTGCAAGAAAAATTGCAAAAAGGTTGCATGACAACTTTTATTGTAATTTTGCAATTTTTACAAGTTTTACACATACTTCAAACAATAGACTCTAAATGCCTACTAAACTTTACCAAAACATGCAAGAAGATTAGGAAATATGAAAATAAATATTTTTGGTCAACTCACAGTGTTGACCAACCTTAGACTTGCCTCAATGCCTTATTACAACATATAAAAACTTGCCTAAATGCATTCTAGGGATGCTTGAGATTACCTAAAATGTCTTGTGTCATCTTGGACACTTATTGAACCTATCCACCTTGGTGTTTGACCACCTTATTTAGAACCTAGGGCCCCTGCACCATATTAGCAGCAAACTATCTCAATCCATTTGGAGAGATGAGATATGTTTACTTAGTCTGGCCTATTTTTGTTATTAACAATAACATTCCTCCTTGGATGTTTTTAAAGAGGAAGCACATAATGTTGGCAATGATCGTAGCAATTTTTTTTCCAATTAATAGTCATCTAAATTAATTTACAAACACCGTATCAAAATGAACATAATAATTATGTTTTGTTTATGCCCATTCAACTAGGTAAGTACCAAGTGAAATATATGAATGTATATATTGAGCCCCTCATTGATGAGTTTTTGGATTTATGGACTAGGGTCACTATGTACAACATCTCTAGAACAATAGGTGAAAGACAATTTTAATTTTGTGCAATGCTTGTATGGACAATACATGATGCCCCTGGGCTAACGCATTTTTGTGGTATGTAAAACTGTTAACACATATTTTTGGTATGTAATAGTGCTAATGCATTTTTTTTGTATGTTTAAGTTGCGCATGATAATTGTAAATATAAATCTTCTACACATGCCATCAAATTATACATGATCTTGTAGGTTTTCAGACAAAGGAAAAAATTGCATTTCCAATTTGTGGTCCAAAGATGAAATCTTGTCATTCAAAAAGTTTAGGAAAGTAGTTGTTCGATGAGCATAGGAACTTTATTAACAAAAATTATGAGTATTGAATTACCAAAAAACATATTTTCAATGGGAAAGAAGAGACAACATCAAAGCCACGAAGAATGACACCTCACAAATGGAAGTTGGAATACAATAGAATGAATCATCAAGGTAATGTCATTCCATTTGATGCAGGTTTTTATATGAAATTTAAATTTGGATATTGTCTTTTGTTTAGTAGTGATGTGTTGGTACATAGATTTGTTCTTTAAAATTATAACTCTTGAATACCCAGCTTGGAACAATATTTGGTTACAAAAAGTTGAAAAGCCACTTGTGGATAAATTAGCTTTTCTCTGAATTAGTAGGTACAACTCCTTAGAATAGGTTTGCAATGAATTATGTTTTCCTCCTAAACTAATTTAGGGGTATGTTCTTAACCTGAGAACATAAGAGGTATAACCAATCTAGACCTAAATAGACTCTAACTCAGGCAAATATACATTTCTGAATATCAAAACAAGTTTATGCATTCACACATCTTATGAATTCATAAAGCTTAACCGAATAATAGCTAACACTGAACTAAGTTAATGTGAATTTGAACTCTGATTAATAAATCGAAAATGCTGAAGGGATTTCTCTTTGAATGAACAATAACAATGCCTATCACATTTATTCATTGCTTCAAAACAAGGGAAGTGAAACTCTGTTCTTTCCTCGTTTTGACTCAAACAAAAGAGAAAGCATAAGACTAAATCTAACAACAAATGGAATAGAAAATAATTGACATAAAATACCATTCAATTGCCTCTACAAAAAAAAGTACTTCACACCAAATTTTTTTTGACCTTTCATTAATCTTTCAATCTCATACATATACAATTTTGAGATGACCATTACAATGGAAGTTCAATCGGTTCATCTTCTCAAGATTGATAAATGACAAGGTACCAATTTACCACATTTAAATAATTACAAAAGAAGACAAAAGGAAAGGTAGAATGTTAATCACTTTGTCTTCTTCCCTTTTTCTGCTTTTTCTCTGTAGGCCTTGGTGGAAACTATGATCAGGATGAGCTCTTCATTTCTAGGCACATGGATATTGGTATACCTTAAGAGCCATTTATAATGCTCTCTAGCCAACTCTTTCACAACATTTAATTGATTTGGCAATTCCTCTTTGGCCATGTGTACACATTTGCTAAGTGCCTATAGTTTAGCAACCCTATCTTGACTATGGGAAGATATATCAAACAAACTATCCAAAAATCTGGAAAAGTTCTCCTTCATGACATTTATTCCAATAATTGCTTTTCCCTAGCTGCTAGTTTGAGAGTCTGTATGTAACCCTCTCATAAGATCAAATCCTTTGTCTTGCATATTCTTCACCTTATCCTTTATTTCTCTAAGTCCTTTCTTTGTGGACAACATCATCTCAGTCTTAAACTGCATGCTTTGAAGCCACTCGAATAGAGGTTCATCTCCCTTTGGCAAGATTTTTGCTTCAACTACTTCCTTGGCCTTCATCTGGATGATCATCTTTAAGAGGGAGATGCAATCATCACACTTCACCCTTTCTCCAGCCAGAGTATTGCTATTTGACATAATGTTATCTTTTTCTATTTCCAACCTTAAGATAACATTACCAATCTACTCCAAAATAGTGGCTCCTTTTAATTTGAGCTTCTCAATCCATTCTTTGCCGATCTGGGCAAAATGCCTATCTTCTTGGAGGTGAGAGATGAGGGCCTAAAATTCAGCAGCAGTAGGATTTTTAGTCACTAATACTCTAGAGATGGCTACTAATGGAGTGACTAGCTATCTAATGAACTTATTTAATTCTTCTATCTCAGTCTTCATTTTAGTCTTAAACAACTTTAGGCTTTCTAGTTGCCCCTCAATCACCTCGTTGGTTGACTTCCATAAGCCAACCTTTATGTCATGCCTTGCTTCTCCAAGATCCATAGAGTGCAGAGTAAAATATTTGGTCATCATGTCCTTAATCCATCCTCCTTTGTTGGGCTTGGTGATCTCCATTGTCAGGTGACCTATTTCTAGATCTTTCCCAAGTATGGACAAGGTCTTCTGCTTCTTTACTCTTGTCAATGTAGATCCAGAATAGATTGCAAGAGATACAATATCTTTAGGAGAAGCACTTTTATCTTTTCTTTTCCTTTTTCTTTCCAGAGTATCCTCCAACCAAGAGTCAATACCTATGACCTTGGATGCTATCCCGAGTGATTCTATACCAAACATCTTTCTCTTAGCTAGACTGGCTGTCACAAAAGTGAAAGAGAAAGGATTCTTAAGATCCTAGGAGATTAGTTTAGAAGAACTCTGACCCTTATCCACTTTTGGAGTTTTCTTTATTGCTTCATAAAACTTAGTAGACTCACTACTACTGCTGTTCCCATCCCCTAAGTCTACTATCTATATTGAAGAGCCACTTGGCAGCAAAAGTGTAACACTTGCTAGCAGAACGAGACTATGATGATGAGAGAGAACTGGAGTAGTGTAGGGAGAAGGAATTAGAGAGACATGGGGTGATGGAACTGATGTGACATGGGGAGATGAAATTGAGGTGGCTGTGCTATCCTTTAGTTCTTCCATCTTCTTTTCCTTAGCACCAGTCTAGGTTCTAATGAATGAGAGGGAACCATCATGACAGGTCTTGGCTATGGGTACATTCTTGTCTGGAGGTTGATCCCCTCCACTCGAAGGTTGAGCTAGCCCTTGAGTGGAAGATATGGTCACACCTACTGTAGCACTCTGAGATGAAGTAGACGTTGCAACTGCTAGAGAAGCTTGAGTGGCTACACCTTTACTTTGACTTGTTTTGGTTGTCCATTCAACCCATTTCCCTGTTCTCTTGATAATCCTAGCCATCATGATATCAAAATTCTCCTCAACATCTACATATGGATCAAAACTAATATGAATCCCCCTTAACTTAGTCAAATATGTATTGCTATACATATTTTGGCCATTTTCCTCGAAACCTTCTACATAAAAGTTGATACCATATGTTTTGATTTGCTCCACTATGAGCCTAGTAAAAACACGATCTCTACTTTTGAGCTCATCTCTATAATTTTCCCAATAATCTTTGATAGTGGTAACATGTTTGATCACACTGCCAGTCTGCAACACCTCTCTTGCATATTTATTTGAATCAAACATAGGTCTCACGACCTCATATTCCTCTAACTTGTACTTAGTCTCAAATGCTTTGAGCATATTTTTAGCATCAGAATGAGACTCACAACTGTAAGCCCCAACCTTCATAGGGAATTCATTCCCTTTCTTCTTTAGGCTTGCACTTAGCATGTTTACCTGGATCACCTGCCTCACAATCTCTATCGGCATATCATATCGCTTGGATACCTAGGTAGCTTCAAAGGGAATCTATTGAAAGCTGCAAGACACAAATATGAAAAGGATGAGAATTGGATAAAATAGCTACCAAATTGACTGATGGATGCCATTTCCTTTGGGCTGAACCTCTTCTTTGGGAATCCTTGAAGTTCCCTGCAAATTTTCATTGTAAATACACCATTAATCTTGACATATTCTGCATAGCTATTCTATAATTACAAGCATGGATAGAATTCATAGCTTTTCTCATCATCAGGGAAGTTGTCTATTTTGGAAATGCCTGGCCATAATTGTAGAGAACCTAACATATAAATTAGGAAAGAAGACATGTAAAATATGTTCTAAAAATTTGTGGTGTTAAGGGCTTTGGATAGATGCTCACTTACCTCATGTGCCGAATCAAAATAATGTGTATCTAAATAGATAATTTGTACCAGAAAGAAATAATATTCAACAAAATTAAGTGCTTCTACCTCACCTTTCAATATGTGCAAGAGAACTAGAATATCTACAATCTCGAGCTTGAGATCAATGCCGAATAGGGTCTTAGGAACCTTACTCTTAGTGCCCCATGACTTTTGGAACCAAGACCTCATAATTTCTTTTCAACACACCATTTTCTTCAAGGAGAACTTAGACATTGCCCCTCCTATTGTTAATTTAGAGAACTCTTCCCATTTTGGAACTCAGAGGAAATTTACCATAGTTTGCCTATCAATAGAGATTAGAACTATATGATCAAGTAGAAATTTTTTTCTGGTATCTAAGTTGTAGTGATTTATACATTCAACAATCAACTCAAGAGCTTGAACTACCACAAAAAATTAGCTACCTCTACTAGCCCGCTTCCTCAGAACTTCTCAGTTATAAGGTGAATTGGCTCTGACCTTAGCCTCCTTTGAAAATCTTGCATGTCAAAGAAATAGAGTGAGGTTTTCGTGAAACTCTACAATGTGGATTTGATCCCATTAAGTTTGTCAAACCCAAAAAATCTGGTTGCCATTTTATCTGAGGTAGAAATGAATTGAAACCTTGAAATTGAAAGGAGCACAGAGAATAGAATTTGCAAGTATAAGAGATTTGAAAATGTTGTGCAATTCAACAGCATAATAGTTCAAGAAAAAGTGGTAATTTGAATTTTTTTTATGTATCTCTCTATATAGAAATCCTAATCCACCTATTAATCTTCAAGATCCGTGCCACACGAATGAAATAAAGGATAAATCCATTGGATTAGTAAATGTGAGAATTTATAATGAACTTTTCCATGTCTTTTCACTGTTTTCATTGGCCCAACAATAACTTTTCCTTTATTACATACTTACTTTTGCATTTTTCATCTAGTTCCGTAGAATTACGAATGGAGTACTTTGTAAGGAAATATCCACCCAGCTAGATTCTGCTCATTACACTTTTCCAACTACAATTAACTTGTTTCCATTATCATCTTAAGGTGCATTATGTGCAATTTATGAACTCAATCTATTTGAAAGTTGATTTATCTATGAAAGCAAAAAATTGCCCTCATGGGTTAAAAATTTGCTGAGGAGAAGGTGATCTTCAGTTTTTTCGCTCAAGCTTTATTTACCTTCTCACTTTTGGATTAGCCTTTTTGCTAAGTTTGAAAAACTGCCAAAGGACTATGGGGGTCAAAAGAGGGCCCATTTCTTCATTTTTTCCCTTTACAAATGCCTTTAGCAGAAAATAAACTTCATGGGTTGAAAGCTCACCAAGGAGAAGTCATTTTAGAGTTTTTCACTTAAGGTGATTTTGAGCACCATGATGGATCCCAGATGTTATCCAAGGCAGAATACTATGATCAAAGTAAGGCCTATCCATAGAACAACTCATTCTCTTCTTATTTTAATCTGCAAACCACAATTATTAACCTCTGCGAAAAATCACCTTCATGGGTCAAAAACCCGCTGAGGAGAAGGCAATCTTTGATTCTCCGCAAGCTTGATTTTTTAATGTGTAAATCATGATAAGCTGTGAAAAAGTCCATCTTCAAAAATAACTTTGAGAAAATCTTTATGAAACACAAGAATCTCCATCGAATTAGGTTCTAGACTACCCACAAACTCACGACATCAACGAAAACCCACCCAGTTACGTAATGTGAAAGAAGGGAAAGGAGGGAAATTCAATGGATAAAATTTTCACCTTAAGAGGAAAGAATAGACTAAGACATACCCAAACCAATCTAAAACACAAAATTTTTTCCACTTTGCAAAAATGGGTACAAGATGAAAAGTGGGGCAACATGTTGTAATTGATGTTCATGAAGGGCATCAAGACATTGATGAGAAACTTCCAAAAGGACTAAAAATCTATCCCAGATAATTTAGTAGGTTGCCACACTACAAGAACCTCCAAATCATGCATTTGTTTGATGTTATGCATATTGGAAAGAATGTAACAGAGACACTATGGAAAATATTGGATGGAAGGCATGAAAAATAAAAATTGGTCAAAATTTTCAATGATATTCATGAATCCAATCATGCATTGAAGTTTTTCATTGAATCAAATAGCAATGGAAACCAAATTAATACGAGGGTCATTCCTTGCTTATTAATGTAGCAACAAACTGACGCCATGTTTGAAGCCATGAAGAAAACTAAATTTCCCATAGGATTTGCTGCAAATATAAGCACTCACATATCAAAGAAAGGTGATTTTGGGCTAGGGTTGAAAATGCATGATTGACATCCCTTCATCAAGGTAAGTCACGTTCTTCTCTATTTACAATAAATTTATAAAACATCATGTAATTTTCATTGTATTATTTTATAATATATTGAAAAGATCATTTTATTATTATTGTAGTACATTCTACCTCTATCTCTCCCACACAACTTTGACAACATGAGTGTCAAACAAGTTATATATGATCTTGGGCAATACATGAGGTTAGAAGTGTTATTTGTTATAATTGTTGTATAGATATTATTTTTGCATCTTATTTTTCCTTTTCTATAATTTATTGTATAATTTTTTGCAGTGTCTTGTTAATATATTTTTTCATGATGAATATCTTCTAGGTGGTTGTTGTATAAAGAAATTGATAAAAAAGACAGAAACATTGGAAGACCTAAATTCCTCAACTTTTGTGTGAGATGAAAAAGTGTCTACCTTCAAATTTTTTCAATGCACAGGAACACTACCTCATACATTTAGTTGAGGAGATTGAATTGTGTGGACCTGTACCAACTAGGTCAATGTGGATGGTTGAGAGACACTTAAAATTTTTGAAGGGCTTGGTTCGACAAAGAGCACATCTTGAGGGTTCCATGGTGGTGGAATATATGGTATACTGGACCATTGTGTACCATAATGAATATCTTCCCAAGTGTTTAGCAAAGATCATTGTAGATTGCATTTGGGATCCCAATTCCATTACCAATTTTGAAGGGGAGTACTTGATGGGGAAAGGTAGATTGAGGAAAGTGAGAGGTATTTATTTATAAGATGTTATTATAGTTAATTAACTCTTATCCATCATCAATATAAGTTGTTTCTAATTGGTCCATTTATTTTATATAGTTGCTTGTGAGTGGGATGCACTTTATTTGTATATTGCAAAGAATATTGATTAGATGACAATATAGATTGAAGGATCTCAACAAAATGGTCGCTCATTAACATGGGGAGGTGTTGCTTCATTGGTTAAAGAAGCTCATAATAATGGAGATTCGAATGTTATGCTAATGATGATTGATCTAGCAAATGGTTTAAGAGGTAGAAAGGTACATATAAGTTAATTTATCATGACCTATATGCTTAATTTCAACTCACAGATGAAAGCATAATTTTGATATGTTTGAAAAATAACAAGTCAAGAACCACAAAGCTATGTATTATAATGGTCGTAAATTTCACATAAAAAAGTTAGATGACATGAAGAGAACTTGTGATTATGGGATGACTATAGTCTTTGAGGTCACTAATATTTTATCTAGAAATGACATGCATCCTCAATAATATGAAAACATATACTATTGTGTTTTGAAAATATAATTGAGTGTGACTTTAATTTCTTCAAACTAGCTCTATTCATTGTCAAATGGTACAAGCTACAACTGAATCAAAATGATCCTGGTAGAACTGTTATTGAACATGATAATGGATTTAAAATGATTAATACAAGGTCATTTAAGCCAGTTGGAAATGAGACCTATGTTCTTCCAAGACAATGTGAGCAAGTATTTTACTTTGGCATTTCACATAAACTAGGTTGGTCATTTGTCATTAGACACGATCCAAGAGGAAGATAGGTAAAGTATAATGTGATTGAAGAAGATACTAAAGAAGTAGAAGACAAGGTAGATGATGATGATGGTGAAGATGAAGAATGAGATGATGATGATCATGATGGAGAAGATGTTCATGATGATGGTGATGTCATTGATGATGATGGTGGTCATGATGATGGTGGTGGTGGTGGTGATGATGATGATGATGACGACGAAAATGATGCTACTATTGCTACTGCTGTTGCTGCTGATGACGACAATGATGATGATGATGGTGATGGTGATGATGACAATGATAATGATGTTGATGGTCATAGTGATGATAATGATGATGATGACAATAATGATGATGTTCATGATGATGAGATGGATGAAGAAGATGATCAATGTGAATATATATTAGGTATGGACAATAAAATGTAAGATGCATTGATATATTCATTGAAAATTTATTTAATTTGTTACAAGTTATCATGATTAATGATAACAACATTGGTGACTTATGATACACATGTTGCAAATATCTATTACGATGCTCAATTCTTAGTGCTAATTACTTATAATATATTTTTTGTAGAGGTAACAAATTAAAAGATATACAATGATTATGATGTATGAATATTGTTCATGTTATGTTCTATTTAATTTGTAGCATAAGTATCATGCAATTTGTAACTAACTTAAGATAAATGATTTAGATATGCAGGAAACTATACCCCTTTGATGAGGATCCTAAATAGTGACATGGATCAAGAGGTATAATTTTACTACATGCTTGATTTATATTTACCTTCAATATTAAATTTAGGCCAACTTCATCAATATTACCCTCATTTTATAGCAAAATATTTTGCTTCTTCAACTATATCTCTCATTTGATGGGCTACAAGTACCACCAAATAGCTATCTATTAGATTTGTCTTCCTCAAGTGAGGGAAATACGAGAATGTGAGAGGATAGTGAGACATGTAATATGTCTATGAAAGAGAGATGAACTAAAGGTCAAAAGATTAGAAGAAAATTCAATAAACACATGCAAATTTTCTTTTCTCAAGGGGGGTCATGTTCTTATGATGATGAGGTAAAAGGTGACATCAAGGTTCCCTTGAGGTACACACATCTTCAAAAAGAATAGGTACCCAAGGAATTACCTCCAATTAATACTAATCTTTGTGTTAATAAGAGGATATATTTCATGGTTCCATCAACATTACATGGTTTGGGCCTATTTTCCATGGATGACATAAAGGTCAGTTATAAAAAAGTTGTTAGATTGATGGAGTATGTGGGACCTTGTTATAATTACAATTTGAAATGTCCCTTTACTGATTTTACATGATATTTCAAGCTTCAAATCAGATATTTAAAATCAAACAACCAATATTACAAAGATCCACCAATTTCTCAATAAAACCCAAATCGGGTATGACCGAAATAGTGCCAAAAGCTTCACAACTTCACAAATTATTAATAAATCTTAAAATGGACATTTTTACAGAAATTTCAGCAGCATAACAGACTAAAAAATTAAATTTCTAGATCTTTATAGCTTTTACACAACAGTTCACAAATGTAGGACAAAAACTATGCTCATCGGGCTCCCGAAATTAACACAAAAATGCCCGAAAACACCACAAAAACACTAATAATCTATCTCAAAAGTTTAATCACGTCCCAATACATATATTCAGCTCTATTTTAACATATTAAATTATAAAATACAGTAGCAACCCAAACTGATATGAAATACTCAACTAAAAACACCAAACTCATACAAAAAACACACTCGAAAACCCACAAATCTGCACTGTTCAGCACAAAGGCAAACTCTGTATGAGCATGCACATGGAATGGCTTAAAATTCTCATCCTTAGCATTCCTAAAAACCTGCAAACTCCCATTCTTGGGTCTCCCTGGAAATTTGCAAACTCCCTTTCTTGGGTCTCCTTCTCCATAGGTTTGGCAGCCTCTGAAGAATAACAAAGAATGAGCAAAAATCAAGTTCTGGAATGAGCCCAAAATGCCTCCAAACCCCTTAAAAGAGGACATAAAACTAACTCAAATCCAAGAGGGGTTAATAAAACATATTTTAATAATAATTTTCATTTATTAGTCCATTTGCTTCCAAAGATTATCCCCTTTTGCTGAAACTTGACGTTTTTGGGCCTGCCTGCCTTAGCAAAGATTATTATTTTTAATTATTTGAAAAGGGGACATGAAAAGTCCTACCCTCCCAAATTTTTCTTGTCCTCAAGCAATGGCTGAACAATAAACCAATCAATCCACCTGGATCCCAAATGTAGTCATGAACTATACTACTGCCAATTAACACAAGCTCTTGCAATATCCTCTGCAATATGACCAAGAGGAATCCATAACCAAACTGACAATTATAGCTTGAACAAACTCCAAAATCACCATTGCCATAGTTAGAAACCCATGAGACACAAACTCTTAGAATATCAAAACCCAAGTAAAGTGGACAAATCAAACTACCAACATAGTAAATACCATCAACGCATCCCACTGGCCTATACAAAATGTACAATCCAACTCTGCAACAATGGTGAACGCTCTCGAATGAAACTGTACCAAGTATGGAGAATCCACACACTATACAACTCCTATAGTCAACACAACTCTACAAATCACCGACCACTATCTCATAACCATAACTCCCATGCACTGTTGATGGTGAAAAGACATTACAAGATAAAGAGTAAGAAATGGAACCCAAACCAAATTTTCCATGAACAAGTGATATAGCCCACTGTGACTAACTACTAGCTAAGCTAGGAGATGTCATAGCCAAAGGAGTAGAATCAGTAACAACAACTGCTGAAGCATCACCCCTAAACTCCTGCTCTAAGTCATGTATTATCAAGCTGTCAACTGCAGAACCTATCACCATGTCATGCCCATCACAACTCTCATCCTGAGGCATCAAACTGTCCCATAACTGATGACAAGAACTAGGAACCAAAGTACATCTTTGTATCATCATCTCATCAACATGGTCATCAAAGGTAAACTGATCAGCGTACCTCACAGTGTAATGCTGATAGAATGCACCAATCTCAACTAGTGGCCTAGATTGTAATCTAGATGAAACTAACTGCAATTGATCATTAACCATGTTGGAACTAACTACTACCTCTAAAGATATCACCAAGGGAGTAGTATTACTAGCAGGAACCATGCCAACTGCCGACTCACCAACATCACACATGATCTTTGATACATCTCTAGTCTCCGTGCCATCAGTACTAGAGGCCACCACCATGTCAAACATACAACAATCTACTACAACACCCAACTCAACTGATCCTGACTCTAGTGGGAATGAACCTGATATGCCAATGTTAGTATCAAGCATGGATGCATCCCCATCTCCACTGTCTCTGACAATCTCGGCCATGGACATCCTCAGATCACCAAACACCACAACTTGTGACTGTATAGAATCAGGTAAAGACTATAGTCGCTCTAACTCCATGGTCACCTTAGCCAAATGAAACTGTGACTCCTTGAAAGCCAACTATGTACTCTCAAGAATCTCAGAAGTCACCTCAAGCTGCTAAGTAAGCTCACTCACCTCATCTTCCTTGGCCAACAATGCATCGTATGCTGTACTGCCCCACTCCATAAGATAATCTCTATCGGCTACCAACTGCATATAATCTTGTCTTAGAATCTGGATAGCCTCCCATAAAGAGTGGAACTCTATCAAGGAAAGATAACTGCCTCCCTGCTCATCACTAGTAGGAGAACCCCATCCATAAATGGCTAACAACTAACGAGCAACATCAAAATTCTAGCAAGTGATAGCAATGTCTCGCTCACTAACTCTCAACTGATTAGACACATGATGGCACTGGCTAGACTGTCTCCTACAAACCTCCTCTGATGAACTATCTAAAGGAGTATCCTCAAAGTTACTAGTCTCTAGAGTATTACCATGCATATCCTGTGAATCAACTCCAAAGCTCATATCAACATATGAAGTATCAAAAATTGTAGCACTACTGTCTAACTCCTCTATACCCAAGGAAACTAAGTCTTCAAAACTACCCACTGCATCCTCCTGGATGTCATCAATGCCAATATGATCCTAGGACTCATCTGTACACACTGCCAAATATGAAAGATCATCAACACATTCAAGCAAGTATGGTCGACTGGATATATGAAAAAAGCCCAACACCAGTGTATAAAAACTAATACCAACATCGAACAAGCTACTAGCACAAGAAAAGACAACACCATGCAATCTGTTAATCAAATCCATGATAGCACCCAAACAAACATTGCTACCAAAAAGTGTTAAAGATCTCCAGTCAACTGAATCCCAAATTCCAATATAAAAATCTTGAGTCCATATCTGTAAACTAGAATCAGCTAGTAACTCAAGAAAAATCCTCACTTGAGTAATATGACCAATACCAACTAACTCCACATACCTATCTAACATTGTCCCTGTATCCTAGATGTGAATGCAAGATGAACTCACAACATTATCAACGACCACATATGATCTACCATTCGCAGAAAGCTGAGTATCATGAGTGCAAGATGAAACTAAACTTAACTCCATGCCATGCTTATCCCCATGTCTCTCCCAGTCTTGTAATGCCAATGGATTATTCACCAAAGAAGCTCGAGTGTCCTCAAGCTTGTGAGAAAGCCTGTCAGCTTCCTCCTCCTTCCTCCTCAAGACATCTGAATAGTCTCCAACAAGGCTAAGAAGATGATCATGATCTGATAGAAGATGTAAATAACTCAACTTCATCATTCCCATTCCTTCCCTAATCACTTGTAAGTCAACACAAGAAGACTTTTCCTGAACTCCCTTATGTCTACCTTGTAATTGAATCATCTGAATGTGATCCTCTATCATATCCCGCATCCTATCATGATGAGATAATGAAGTCACAATACTATCTTTGTTCATCTTTAGCTAGCTGGACAAATCATGTGAAGTACTACCTGCCTCAACCTCATGTGACAAAGCATCTAACTGTGCCTGGTACTCTTTCTCAGCAAAGTCATGAATGCTTAATGTCTGCTCATCTCTACTAGGTATCTCACCATCATGCACAACATCTTCATAATCATCATTTGAACCCACTACGCTATAGTCACTACCTATTGTAACTATACCATCCTGAATACTTGTGACATCACCCTTTGATGAGCTGTATACAATTGTCTCAATTTGAGTATCAAGTTGACCATTACTATCAATCTGCATAATATCCTTTCTCACTACCTCCTATGGCAGAGTAGAATCTGAGACCTCTGCTTGGCTATAAGCTAGTTTCTCAAACTCCTCATGCAAGTTCTTGGTAATTGTGTCATCTGTCCTGTGAGAAAATCTGCCAAATAGAAATCCAGTCAACTTATCCACCTTAGCTGGGTCGGACAACATGTCATTCATTATACGGTGGTGCTCAACCAACTGTTCAGACATGTCATGGCTTATTTTCTTAAGTTTATCTCGAATGTCTAAATAACCATCCTTTCTACTGTTCTGACTCTGGATATCAACTGTCCAAGATCGCGTCCTCTGAGACTCTGTACTATACCTGCCCATTCTAGATAAAGTAGAGTGTAACCCCAATAGGTTATAACTTCTTCAAACACCAAGAACTAACATGCAATTGATTAGAAGTAGCATGCAACCATAGATTTTGACATGCAGCTGATTAGAAGCAACATGCAACCACCAAATTCACCAAGAACTAACATGAAAATGATTAGAAGTAGCATGCAACCATAGATTTTGACATGCAACTGATTAGAAGCAACATGCAACCATAAATTATGACATGCAAGATCTGGGTAGTTGTCAAAACTGACATGCAAACTTCTACAAACCCTCAGGCTGGCAAGATCATGGCTCTGATACCACTGAAATGTCCCTTTACTAATATTACATGATATTTCAAGCCTCAAATCAGATCTTTAAAATCAAACAACCAATATTACAAAGATCCACCAATTTCTCAATAAAACCCAAATCGGGTATGACTGAAATAGTGCCAAAAGCTTCACAACTTCACAAATTATTAATAAATCTGAAAATGGGCATTTTTACAGAAATTTTAGCAGCATAATAGCTTACAAAATGAAATTTCCAGATCTGTATAGCTTTTACACAACAGTTCACAAATGTAGGACAAAAACTATGCTCATCGGGCTCCCGAAATTAACACAAAAATGCCCGAAAACACCACAAAAACACTAATAATCTATCTCAGAATTTTAATCACATCCCAATACATATATTCAGCTCTATTTTAACATCTTAAAGTTTGAAATACAGTAGAAACCCAAAATGATATGAAATACTCAACTAAAAACACCAAACTTATACAAAAAAACACACCCGAAAACCCACAAATCAGCACTGTTCAGCACAAAGGCAAACTCTATATGAGCATGCACATGGAATGTCTTCAAAATATTGTCCTTAGCCTTCCTAGAAACCTGAAAACTCCCATTCTTGGGTCTCCCTAGAAACCTATAAACTCCCGTTCTTGGGTCTCCTTCTCCACAGGTTTGGCAGCCTCTGAAGAATAACAAAGAATGAGCAAAAATCAAGTTCTGGAATGAGCCCAAAATGCCTCCAAACCCCTTAAAAGAGGGAATAACCCTAACTCACGTCCAAGAGGGGTTAATAAAACATATTTTAATAATAATTTTCATTTATTAGTCCATTCGCTTCCAAAGATTATCCCCTTTTGCTGAAACTTCACCTTTTTGGGCCTGCCTGCCTTAGCAAAGATTATTATTTTTAATTATTTGAAAAGGGGACATGACACAATTATTGGATGTAGATTTTTCAATAAAAAAAGTAAGCGTAGGTATGGATTGTCAGCGAATTATCTACAATGGAAAGAAAATGATCAAAGTAAAACACTTGCTGTGTACATTGATGGAAGGCCAAAAGCAACAGGAAACATTGTACATTTTATAAATAGTAGGTATCTCGGGTCAACTAATAAGTGACCAAATTATATTTTTGAGGCATGTGAGGGAAATGATGTTTTTTTATGTGTGATAAATCAATAAGTGTAGGGGAAGAGCTACTAACAGATTACAATTTGAATCGTATAGATACAAATAAAGTTACTATCATGGGAGTTGTAAGTACTATATATTTAATATTTAGACTAATTACTTCCAATTAATAACTCCAATATGCAATATACCATTTTATTAATAATTTTTTTTGCTAAGTCAACTATTTATTTCATTATGCCAATGCTTTTATATATATTCTTTTTCACAGGGTGACATGGATCCATCAGATGATAGAGATAGGGATGTTGCTGCCACTCCTTCTTCAACGAAGGTAAACCTTTTGCATAATAATTGGTGTAATTTTAATTTTACAAAAATGTCATAGTATTATGTTATTTTACTTAAGGTTTTGGACTTCTTTTGATTGTTCTACTAATGTTTTTGTTACAATTTGATGCATATGTAGATGGTTCTTTTCCCTTTTACATGAGTGGCAAAAATATGTTGTCATGCATATAGAATCTTTATTATGAGCATAACTCAGACAATATATCTATGACTAGGCTCTCATATAAAATTTCAAAAACTTCAAAATTTTGGAAAATGGATGATAAATATCATACCTTATTTCTCCATTAATCCATTAGTCCCCCTAAGAAAATATTTCCTTTATATATTTGAATTTGTTATTCTTAATGAGTAGATTTGTTGTACCTTGTTTCTACATTATTACTTCATAATATTTTTATTAACAAAAACTTCATAATCCTCCTTTTTTGATACTTATTCCATGTGTGGTACACTACTAGTGTGTTTATCCAAAAATTATTTATGGATCTCCATTATGGTCTTCAGGGCTACATCCCAATTGTTGCATGCTACCTCTAGAGGTTGATACTGAATGTCTAGCTAGGCAGCAAGGTCAACTAAGCCATCATGAGTAGAAAGTTGGTTATCTTTCTTCATCAATGTCTTGGTATAGGCTAGTTCCTTATGCAATGCTTCCATGTGTGGAGTCAACATGGATTAGATACTTATCAAGGTATCTCTAATAGTAGCATCATGTGCTTTTTTCTCAACAAGCCTACCTTGTGTGGATAATAATCTCTAAAAATGAGACTGACTTTGACTAGGAGATAGTTTCAAGGTATTACCTATAAGATTTAGATCTCCCTACAGTTGGCCAACATCCTTCTCAACTTCTTGTGCAAATAGATTTACATTACATAGCTTGGTGTAGAGAGAGAAAATATTCTCTAACACCTTCTTCACACACTCTAATTTGGTTGTTAGATCAACCTATCTAAGTGCAATAGCACTAGAAATATTTTCAAGTACCTTTGAATGAAATTTCCTCTTAGACTATTCTAATAGTTTCATATTAGAATCTAGGTCTTCATCTTTTATTTTTTCAACAATACTAACAAGTTGTTTAATGATGGGCTTGTCTACATTATCTCAGGGAGAGTAAAAACATCATAAAATATGTCTTTAATTTCATGAAAAAATTGTTTTTGCTTATACTCCCTTGCCATTATTTATTGCTTCTTCTTTCTCTGCAAAGCTTTCTGTAGAATTCTCATCTCTTCAATTATGATTGTTGACAAATCAAACCTGGGCATCTCAATCACCTCATCTAGACTTACATCCTTGAATGATGTATCTTCTTCATGGGATGTTCTAGGACTAGGCCTTGAAATCTATAGTGGTTTAACATCTTTGCTCAACCTTTGAAGAGTATGACTAGTAAGAGGAGATACAAAGACTGGTAGGGTAACCAATGTTTGTATAGAAATCTATTCCTCTGGCTTAGTGGATACCTCTAACTCTTCAGTCCTACTACCCTCCTTCACTTCTTTTTGAACTTCACCTTAAACTTGTGTAGTAAGTATATGACTAACCTCCTGACCTATGTGAACTTCAGTTCCATCCTTTTCAATAGTAACAATGACACACAAACCTAAATTGTTTAGGCTAGGAAATGATGTGTCTATATGTTATCCCTTAGCCCCTTTCATCTAAAATACTATAATGGACATTGTAGATGGTGTCTCAGTTATAGTAATAGGTTGTGCCTCTATGGATTGAAGGGGCACATTGGATGTTTCTTGTAGCTTCTCCCCTATAGATGTTAGTTCTACCTTCTTAATTACATTTACTCTCACCAAAATAAGATTTGTGCATAGTTTTGCTGCTATCTTGGAGTCAACCAATATCTTCTTGAGATTTTCCTCAGTCAAAGGATTGATGTTCTAAGATAATGTGTTAGGAACATCCTTGATTTTTACTATGTCCTATGGACTCACTAGCTTCATGTGTGGAGTGTTGACACTTGAAACTTGTACATTTGGTACATCTTGCTACTCATCCTTAGCTATGGCCTTTTCTACTATTGTCTCCTTAGTCCCACCCATACTACCATCCTTGACTGCAACTTTAGTATCTTGAACATCTTTGTTTGAATCACCTTCCTCAAGTTCCTTTGTTCCTTCATCCGCCTTCCTTTCAACTATCATGGTAGGTATCCCATAGATAGTCTTCCAAAGCAATGTGCTTTGTGTTACCACTTCTTCTATATTATTCCTCAAAATCTTGAAAGCTCTATATTTAGGTGCAAATTGCCTTATACTTATTCATGGGTTTAGCCATCACCTTCTTGTCCAAACCAAGCATAACTTAGGCTAGCTATGCATCTCTTATTTGTCTTTCTATGGCGAAACTAAATTGTCACTTTTTCTCAACTTGGTCATATAGACTCTTAGGCAATGAGTTGGCAGACTCTAGTGGAGTGGATTTGCAAGTTCCCATCATTTCATAAATGGCCTCTTCAACCTTATTCTTATCATGACTCCCTAGCATATCATAATTTACATGTCTAAACCTAGAAAAATGTACATTTTTAACAATATTTTCACACAAATGATTAATAGCAGAGGAGGGATTGTGGCCTACCAATTTGAATTGGCTTAAGTCATCTGACTCTGTCCTCTCCTCATTTGAATTCGGTTTAGGCTCAAACTTTTTCTTACATCTCTTGTATTTTTTCTTAGCAGGCTTAATAGGCTCTATTGTATTAGGAGTCCTCTTGCCTCTAGGATTTTCAACTTCACTTTCCCAAATAATAGCTTCCCTTGTACTAGACCTAGTAGTAGGTATTGTAGGCTTTTGATATGGCTTCTTCACACACTTCTCTAGTTTTTCCATTGTTTATTCCTTAACTTTCCTCTTCTTGGCCTTGGTGTCTTTTGGTGTTTCCTTAGCTTCTTCTCCCTTCACACCTTCTACATCTTCTTCTAGATCCTCTCCTTGTCCTCATGTTAATGCCAATGAGGCTTGAAATTGTTCTTCCTCTTCTTCATCATCACCTTCTTCTTCTTCTTCTTCTTCTCTCCCTTCACCAAATCTTTCCTTCATCTTTTTAACAAGTTTTTTCTTCTTGCTAAGAACTATAGCTATTTTCAAATCAATAGCTATCCTTGGTTTATCTTCCTCATAGTTTCCAAATGAGGTGTACTCTTATCAATGTCTTCTACTAATAAGGTTGTAATCGGTATAGAGGCCTCATCTACATTGATCTCATATGGCAAGGGCTTAAGCTATCTGACCCAAGGTATAGTTGCCTACACATATGTGTGGTCAACATTCACTAAGAAACAAATATCATCATAGTGTTTCTCCACTAAGGATATAGGGATCCTTAACCTCTATTTCATGGATTTCTTAAAATCCTCAAAATAGCTTGTCATCACTGAATCAAATTTATCACGTAACTGCTCTATGAATTCTAAAATTTGCATTGCAATAGACTTGTTGGTCTTCAGAGAAACTTTTCCAAATGTAGGAAATGTAATTTGCACATAGAAGAATATGCAGACTAGTAAAGAGCCAAAATTGCAAGATGCACTCTTTGCTTTCCTTATGGCCTCCAAGTTTTTTGATAGTTGCTTTAGTTGCATCTTGGAAAGGTCATAGGAATGGTTCCTCTTTACTATCTTGAATCCCAAATTAATAGCCATGCAAGATTCTCTATTTAGTCAACTAGGCTGAAAGAACTTGTGAGCAAACACTGTCACTACAAAGGCAGTTAAGGGATCCATGATTGTGTCAATATGCATCCCTCATTTGTTCCACACTGCACCTGTGTTCTTCTCAATCACCTCCTTTGCATCACTTTGCATGCTCTTAGGGCTATCAAGGGCAGGGTACCTTGATACTCAATTTATGATCCTCTTTGTGAGCTCAATCGGTCCATTCTCCAACCAAATATAATTGTAATGTATGCGACTAAAAAAAATTCTAATCCATTCTGTCTTAAACACTTGGAGAAAATCTAGGGCATGGTTCAATCCTTTTTGTTCAAACAATTTTGTATGTTTCCCTCAAGACTCTATTATCAAAATTTTTTTTGTAGGTGTCCCTTATCTCCATGCCACCTACTTCTCCTATCTTTCTTGTGTAACAACATCTAACATCTTGAATCATTAAAACTTTTGGTGGTATCATCGACAGTGCACTAGATGAGTCTCCATTGTATGCTATCTCAAGTATTGCTTAGAAAGGTGGTTGTCTCACATCATTACTTATCAATTGCACATTGAAAACCTCCTTTCCCACTTTTCTAACATTCATAGATGAGTTAGATGTCATTTCAAATAACTAGGGTTTCCAAAAATTCAAACAATGTATTTCAATAATAATGAAATACTTTTCCAATCTAATGAATGTGTTGAGTTGCAGTTGAATCCAATTCACGAATGCTAGAATCTTCTTTTCCAATTCACCTTTGTGCTCTCTTCAATCATTGATGAATGCAAATGAGTCAAAAATTAACCATATAACCCTTCATATTTGGTAATAAATGCTCAGTGCTTACATAGTTGTAAGCTTGATTATCATAGGACTTCCCATTCACTCAGCTTATAAATGATTTCCAATATTCTCGACTAATATGGTGAGCTCGGTTGATACTAACACAATTCCATCACTTGGCAATAACTTTGAAACTTTCCATGCTCAACAACAACATGAAAAACTAACAAAACTATAGATTTCTTCTAGGTTCTAACTAATACATTGCATCTTAATTCATGCATATATAATCTTTTTAGATCTTAGACTCTTGGAACTAATGTATAATATAATATTTGAAATATTAGTCTCATATTGTAGATGCTAAAAAATGGTTCACATCTATGGTTTCATCACTTCTTCATACTAATTTGTCCCATTTTCTCATTCTACTAACTTTGATCTTTTGGTCAAATTGATCATGCTTTATCATTTGTATCCTCTTTCACATAAATTTCATGTCAACTTAGAATCACCCAAAATCAACTCAAAATCACTCAAAATCAGTCCTAATCAACCCGAAACATATTAAACATCTCAAATCAATCATCATTTATCTGACTCCTAGGTATTGTTGTGGCTTTCACTACCTTGGAAACATATCAACCTATCAATCTTATCAATTTGACTTTAGTACTTTCATGGCTCTCAGTGCTAGGTCAAACTATCATTCATGTCATTCAATCTTTGACATTGTTGAGGCTTTCAATGTCAAATCATGGCATCATCAACCATTTTAATAATATTGACAGTGTCCGTCGATGTTATTATGATCAAACCTTATCAATCAATTTCAATCCTGTAGCATTTACAATGTCAATTAATTGTTACATATCAACCAATTCATGTCATGTGTCCTTGGCATGTTATCAATTTCAATCTATCAATTAATTTGACCATGGCTTTGGTCTATCTATCATCATCTTATTCAATATCCATTATCATTACATTTTCATCAAAGGATACTGTTGCATTCATTTAATCAATTTGGCCAATCATCTACTAATTTTATCTATAGGATTAAATAACCCATAATTTAATCCTATTGTTCTTTCTAACTATTCTTCCTAATTATCATCCTCAATTAATTAATTGATTGATCATTTGCAAACCATGGAAATCCACAATCTCCTAAGTTCCATTTTCCATCATTAATTCCATTTTCTACTAATTCTTATTTTGTGGAATAAAAGGATTTTTAATTCAAATATTCCATAAAATATTGCATCATAGTGACACTTGGATATGACACCTTGTGGATTCTCCTTTGACACTTGGCTAAGATATGTCATAATCAAATATTCTTATTCTCTTATGCATGTCCCTATTTGGCTTATTTGTCATAGATTCTTGGCTTTGAGTGGGTTGAGGTGTCTTATGATGTGTCAATAGATTCTCTTCCACATTTAGCCATGTTTGACTTCCATGCATCATAGAATCTTACAATTGGCATCTTTTGTCATATGTGTCATGGATTCTCAAAGGAATCTCTTGCCACATCGCATATCTATGGGTGACAAATCCAATGCGCTCATCCTCCATGCCCATTATAAAATGAGCATTCTTCCTCTCATTTTAGGTCTTGGAAGTACTTGAATCCTTGAAGTCTTGAGTCCTTGGTCCTAATTCTTGAGCATTTTTTAGATCCTTAGCTTCTTTGCATTTTCACACTATTTTCTCTCAAAGCTTAAAATCACACTTCTAGTATTCTTATGGCATTATCCCTATCATAGACTTTGCTTCAATATTGTGTGCACTATAGGCAAGTTGGAGCACCATCATTTGGAGAAGAAAGAAGGACATGGGAGCTACAAACAAAAGAGGGGGTTTCTATTGCTTTCTTTATTAGTTTGGCTTTCATGGTAGACTAGTGGGTGGTAAGGTATGTTGATTGAGTTTGTGATTTTCTCATAGTATGTTATGCATCTAACCCATTTTCTAGGTCCTACATTTTGGTGAACCCAATGTGAACATGCATATCTAACTTGGGTTTTCTTGTTTTGTGCTTGCAGGTGCAAGGAAGGAGCTCACTTGGAAGGGTATAATGAATATATGCTATTCCTTTTCACACCTAGATTAATTAGGGGGTCTAGTAAAATGCTTATATGCTCTTGTTTCATGCATTATATTAGCTTGCTGTCCTAGGGTGCACTCTGCTCTGTTAGGGTGCACTTGGGACCCCTAGGAGCAATTTTAGGAGTCCAGAAGCCACCAAAACCTCTTTCTGTTATTTATGACTTACCAACTATGCCCAAATAGGCCCCAACTATGTCATTGATGTAGTCTACACGGTTTGGGCACACTTGGGAGTTTAGCTTTGAAAATTTCAATTTTTGGGTCTTATCTAGGCACCAATTCCCCATAACTTGCACTTGGGCTCTCAATTGCGCCTAGAAACTACCAACTATGCCCAACTAGGACCCAACTATTTAGTTGACATAGTTTTCACTATTTGGGTACACTTGGGAGTGTTCAGAGCAATTTTGGCCTTCTGGGGTGCAATCTGCTCTGTCAGAGCACACCTGGGTTCATAGTAAGCACATGCATCAATCAGAATCTACATCTAAGGTTTCTATCACTCTCTAGGAAATAGATTAGATGATTTTGTGTTATTGATGGTCTATTTGCAGCATGTGGTGATCATTGGATGAAGACGTGATCATAAGAAACTACTAATGCGTGCTTTGCAGGATGTTGTTGTAGACTTTGTGTGTCTGTCAAAACTATGTGTGTGGATTTTCTAGGTTAGATAACACTTATTTTGGTGCTTAAAATGAACTTTTTCTTTTCTTCCTGGTATTTCTATGGTGTTTAAATCCCTAGGGGTTACATTGGACGTATCCTCCCCCCTCGCCATTCGTGGATCTTGGGTGTAAGAGAAATCTGTGTAACTTCTATAGGAGGCTTGCCTTGGACCAAGATACTCGATATTCGGTATGCTAGGGGACAACCTCAGAGTAATAATGGGCCAAAGCTAGGTCAATGTTTCAGCTGCTATATAAAATTCAATTATGGTGAAAGCTGTGTTAGCACTATTGTTGCGTGATAGCTCTCCTCCAGTACCCTTGTGGTGCATCAAACCTCGGTTCTCAGGGCTGGGAGACCTTCTGCACAAGTTTATCATTCACTTGCCGAATGGAATGCCCTTACTAAAAACCATGTTTTAGTGGCCAAAATCCTTTCTATCCATTGGCTCAAGGGGTCACCCATGCCTGTGAAGACATCCTACATTCTTACGGTCCTTAGTAGAGGCAATAGTCCCTTGGGAAGTCATGCCCCTTGGGAAGCGGATCTTGGTAGCCTCGAGAAGTGAGTGCATTGTAAGGGGGAGCCTATGGTGCCAAGATCCTAGGTTGTTTTCTCTAGATAAGCATGACTGAAATTCGATTCAAGTAGGAATTCAGTGGATATAGTCCTAAAAGCCTAGGTTATGGTGTGCTTGTTCACTTTTAACAACAACTATTCTTGTCTTAATGTGTCTTGTGTGTGTGTAAAACATAATCAAGATAATAGCCAACATTCAAATTTACACCTTGAACCTTGTCAAAACATCACACATTGCCAAAAGATTTTAGCCCTTGTCCAAACTTTGCAAACTTTGGTTCAACAAACTCAAACCTTGGAAAACATGGTGACTTGTGCTCCTAAACGTGCTTGGAAAAACATAGATCTCACACTTGCATTCACCCTAGTATAGGCCTCATTCATGCATCATATAGAATTCATATTGAACCTTTTAGTCCTCATTTAGTATCTATTACCTTTTATATTGCGTCCATTTAGGTTCAGTTTACCTCCCTTAGTCTTTTGCATTCCCATCTCAAAATTTGCACTGTGCATTCACCACCTTGCATCTTTGCATACCTATTCATCATCTTTACCACTTTATCCATCATTCTAGGTGTCCTAAACATCATTTGGGGCATTCATAATGGTCTTAACATTGTCCCCTACTGTTTACCTCTTTGTGACATCAATCTGGAAATCATAGCTCCCAAAATTGCCTTAGTTTCAGCCCAGTTTACCAACTGCACCCTGAAACTACCAACTGCATCATAAAACTACTAATTGCATCATTGACATATTTGGCACTATTTTGGTGCACTTGGTGGTCCTAAAACCTAGTTTTGGATTCTAGATAGCATTTTGGGGCTTCAACAATGTCCTTAGGTACCTAGTTAGCTCCCCTTGCATTAGCTTTCCCAGATCTACATTCTACATCACCTAGTCTTCATTACCTTCACTTAAGATATCATTCCCTAGGTCATAACCTCTTTTTTTATACCTCCCAACCCATCCTAACATCAACCCCAACATCTTAGCTTCCTGGCATATCAATTTGGAAACCATACCTTTCAGAATCAACAAATATTCTTTCTAGCTTACCAACTGCATCCAAAAACTACCAACTGTGCCTAAACTGGATCCAAGTGCATCAATGAAATAGTTGGTACTATTTTAGTGCACTTGGCACTTTTAGGGTGCATTTGAGTTCCTACATGACCATTTTGGGCCTCCAAACTGTACTTTAGGACCCCAAAATTGCATCTAGGAACCTCCGTACGTCCACATTCTGCACTTGACCCAAAACTGCATATTGCAACCAAAATCCCATTTTGCATCATAGGAATTGTCCATATCACATATCCTTTCAGCATCACCACCATTTTGAGTCCATGAAACATCATTTTGAACCCCCAAAACCTTTGAATTTAGTCTGGCATGGCTTGGAAAATTGGAGGTAGACAAGTATCACTTTTGACCAATTAAATGTTTCTTAAATCCTTTCCTTGCTTTTTCACTTCAACATATGAACTTGCTACCATTTCTTCAAGTTAGTGTTTGAAAAAAAAAATCTGTGTAACTCAGTAACTACAAACCTTATCAACACTTCACAATACTGGTCGATGAAATACAATTGAATCTTTACAAATTTGGCACAAATCACTCTTTCAATCACCTTTGAATTGCACTACAAATTATCTAATCATGCGGTGACTAAAAATGAATGATAAAATTCACTATATAGGTTAAGACAATCAAATTAGGTCTTCAATAAATTCTCCATACATTGGTGGGTGCAATACAACTAGCTTAATTGTTACATAATATCTCAGTTAACACATTCGCTTCATTCTATCACTTGGTCAAAACCACAGCTCAATCATTACTGACACTTCCATACTTGACTGGGTCATTATATTAGCTCAATCTATGCTATCATTCAATCACTGCTTAGTACTACTACTGATGCTTACCACCAACTAGTCAACTCGATCATTACTGACATTTCCATACTTGAATCGGTCATTATATTAGCTCAATCAATACTATCATTCAATCACTGCTTAGTACTACTACTGATGCTTGGCACCAACTAGTCAACATCTTGGTTTAGTATTCCTTTTCTTGGTTCACATTTCAAATATGTCCTAATGCTTATATTATGTAGATATGGACATTAATACATCATATGTTAGAAATTGATTTAAGATATAGCATTTAAATATACAGCTCCTTATATACCTTCATTTCTTACTTTGGGGTAATGTGATCACCCGACCCATTGGATTGGGTGATCTCATTGGATGGGACTTACCATTCTTACTTCTACAAACATTTATTGTGTGACCTAGTTTTTCGCAATGATAACATGTAAGTTTATTGTTCTTTGGTCTAGCATTTTTCTATTCTCCATTATTTGATGATTCCCCTTCTTCAGTAGATGATAGGTGCTTGGTATAGCCTAGTCTACAGACATCATTGGATCTTCTTTGTGTTCTCATCAATTCCTCAAAGTATCTCACAACTTCATTAGGTTTCTTCATTCTCTCAATGAGTTCCTTTTTAGATCTTATCTCATTCTTTAGTTGACCATTCTTTGATCTTAGATTTACAATTTCCATGTCTTTCCCATTCAAGTCTTGATTTTCAAGTAGTACTTGATTGACCATGTCTAACTAATTGTTTGTGAGCTTTTGCACATCAATATTCCTTTGATCAAGTATTGTGGTCATTTTCTTCTTGTCTTCTTCAATCATTGTCTTATCTTCCTCAGCTTTTTTTTTTTATGTCACTTCACATAGTCTTACTGATTGGATTTCATGCTCTTTCTTTTTTCCTCTTATCTCTTCATTTAGTGTATTGTTCCTCTCCAAGAGGTCTACTATTGTTGCATCACTTTCATTAAAATTTTTGTTATCAAGTAGACATTTGATGACTTCCTAATATTATGTATTATTTTTCTAAATTTCCAATTCCTTCCTTCTCTTTAAGGATTTCTTCAATTCCTCTCTTGCTACTTCAAGTTGTTGTAGTGCAAGTTGTATATCAAGCTTATAATTTTCAATGATCTTTCCCAACTAATAAGCCTCCATCTTCAAGATCTTAACTCTCAAGTGAATAAACTTATGCTAAGATTACTAAGCTCTGATACCAATTGTTGGAAGTCTATTGGGAAAGCAAGATACTGAGAGGGGAGGTGTATCAGGATCTATGAAACTTTTAACCTTTAAACAATTATCAAACTGATATCTTTGCACCACTAACCTTTATCTCAACAAATACATGAATCAGATAAACATGTACTAAAATGATATATTAGATCTAATATACCAATCACAACCATAAACACAAAAGTAAAATGATCAACATATAACATAAATATTTGGTAACCTAGAAACCCTCCAAGATGAAGCTAAAAGTAGGGTGTGGATGACACCCACAAATATCCACTACTGCAACAATAAAGTTTTCCTATTTGGCCTACGAGTTTGATCACTTCTGATGATCTATTATGTGAGGGGTCTTCCCTATTAAGAGCTTACAAACTTATTCATTTGACCTTGATTGAGGGATTTAAATTTACAATGAAGTAATCACTTTTTTAGTAGATTTACAAAGGTCTGTTAAGAGATTAACCTTGATTCACTTGCTAGAATGTATCAATTTTGATCCTTCAGTTTTCACTTTAAATGCTGATAATAGATCTCTTCTTTCCAATTCTAATCTGATCTAAAATCCAATATAAATCTTTTTTAACCTTTACTACTCTTCTTGGTCACTCTGCCTGGTTTTATCCTCTACTTGGTTCTCTCTCTATTTTTATATTTAGGGTTTGGATCCTCCTTAAATAGATAATTGATGAAGCTTCTAGATCAAGATGAACAATCTAGATTTATCTCTTTTTTCATTGATGCATTCCTTTTTCTGATTGGTTGCATGGCTTGCATAGGGATTAATAATAAAAAACAAAATATGTCACTATTACATTTGGACCTATTTTTAGACAAGGGTTGGTCGATTATTTGACACAAAATGGTTGAAAAATTTTGTCATTAAAATTTTGTCAAAATTTTGATGCAAGACTAGGTTGTCTCTTCATCAATGAAGGATGTTGTCAAAAATGAGCCCAGTCATTAGCAGGAGGTGGTGTTTGTTAGAGTAATTATTCTTTTCCACTTATTAATTAGATCGTCCTAATTTGAATAATTAAGTTATTTATTACTCTAGTTTACTTAAGCTATCTCTTAGGTGCATATAATTAATATTTTATATTAATTATAATGTGTAACCTAGTTTTATTTCCCTTTATGGTTTCATTCACCTTTAAGGTTGAACTCTTGTATTTTCTTTTCATTATCTTGGAATACATTTTTTCTCTCACTTTGTTGAGATTTTCAAGCTGTGTTTTTTTCCTTCTCTGGGTGAGATGCAAAGTCAACAATTCTAGTAGCCACAATCAACTCAGAATCAAGTAAGTCCTAAATAACCACATCATGTGGTGAGAGCTCAACTATCTTACTAGAGCCAGAGTGTCAAATTTGATAAATAGACAATAGGTTTGTCGAAATGTCAGGGACAAAAATAACATCTTGAAGAGAAGTAGTCTAGTCTTTCTATTCAACGAATATGCATAGATAATGGGGGGGAGTATGTGAACCAAGATTTTAGGGATTTTTTCTCTGAACATGGTCTTCAATATTAGCTTTTAGTGCCCTACACCCCTCAAAAAAATGGTGTGGTAGAGAGAATGAATAGAACACTTCAAGAGATGGCTAATTGTATGATTCAATCCAGGTCCATGGATTCATCTTTTTGGGAAGAGGCAATCAATTGTGCCAACTATATTCAAAATTTGATGCCTCACAAGGTAGTTTTACATATGACTCCTGAGGAGGTTTAGTCTCATGTCAAGCCTAATGTATCTTCATTTTGAGTTTTTGGTAGTAAAGCATGGGCATTTGTAATTGATGCTCAGAGGAGAGGAATGGAGTGGAAGAGATGACACCTCATTTTTTTTGGCTACTATGAGGATGTTAAAGCTTACAAGTTGTTTGATCCTGATTCTAGAAAGGTCCTATTTTGATGGGATGTCCAGTTTGATGAGCACATTCTTGCAGTAGATACCCTATCTCTAGAGTCTATTTCACTTACCACTACTCCCTCGTCCTTTCTAATCTCTTTGCCAGATGATGAGGATGATGATCTTGGTGATCCCCATTTACCTCTGCCATAGGATCCTCCCTATATGCCTAAATGGGCTCAAGCTACAGTTGAGGTTGCAAGATCTCTAGCTGGTGACCCTTCCACTTCTTGTCACACCTGATCTCATACTATGGGTTCTAGTCTTCTTATTCATGCTATTTATGATAATCCTCAAATATTTACAACAGCAACAAGACATTCTAAGTGGGACAATGCAATGGAGGAGGAGTATTCTTCTTTGATGAAGAATCATACTTTTGATCTTTGTTCTCTTCCTAAGGGAAGAAAGTTAGTGCGATGCAAATGGTTGTATCATACTAAGTTTGTTTTTGATGGTTCTATTGATAAGCACAAGGCACATCTTGTTGCAAAGGGTTTTTCATAGGTTGAGAGTATTAATTACACTAAGACATTTTCCCCTGTTGCCAAGATGAACTCTATTTGCCTTGTCTTATCCCTCACAGCTTCTTAAGGATAGCCCATTTTTCAAATGGATGTGAAGAGTGTATTCTTGCATGGTGATCTTATTGAGGAGATTTACATGGAGTAACCTCAGGGATTTCTGTAGGATTCCTCCTAAGTTTTCAAAATTTGACGCTCATTATATAGTCTCAAACAGGCCCCTTGGGCTTGGTATGAGAAGATGGACTCCTTTTTTCTTTCTATAGGCTTCACATGCTACCATTCTGATATTACAGTCTACATTCAGCATCTTGAGGCTAAGGTTTTGATCCTTGTGCTATATCTTGACGATCTCCTTCTCATAGGTAGCTCATCCTCTATGCTTTAGGATGTTTAGCGAGCCTTGATAGAACAGTTTGAGATGACTAATCTTGGTCTGTTACATTGTTTTCTTGGTCTATAGATTGTTTAGTTCTTTATTGGAATCTTTGTTTATCAGTAGAAGTATGCTTTTAACATGGTTCAATGCTTTGACATGTTTGATTGCAAGCCTACTCCCATAGCTTTTTAGTTAGGTGTTACTTTTTCTACCTCTTTCACTTTGTCTTTAGTGGATCCCACATTGTATCAGTAGTTCATTGGTAGCTTGTTGTACCTAACACATACTTGTCTTGATCTCTCCTTTGTAGTTGGTCTTGTCTCTTAGTTTTGACATGAGCCCCACAAGAGTCATTGGTACTTTGAAAAACATATTTTGAGATACATTTAGGGAACACTTATTTATGACATTCATTACACATTAGGGACTCCTTACATTGTTGGCTACACTGACTCAAATTGGGTTAGTGATATTGATGATTGGAAATCTACTTATGGCTTTGCTTTTTGTCTTAGTTCTGGTCCTATCACATGGTTGTGCAAGAAGCAACATGCTCATGCACTTTCATCTATAGAGGCTAAGTACAGAGTAGTAGTGCTTGATAGTCAAGAGATTTTATGGCTTTGGTAGTTGATGACTAAGTTTGGTTTTCCTCCTGATCATCCCATTGTTCTCTGGTGAGATAATCAAAGTGCTATTAATATTTATCACAACCTGGTGGAGCATCAATGACCTAAACACATTGAACTTCATATGCATTTCATCTGTTAGTTGATCCAAGATGGTGTTCTCTCTTTGGAGTACATTCCCACTAATGTGCAGATTGTTGACATCTTTACCAAACCTTTTGCATCACCATGATATCTTCAATCGTAGTCTATGCTTGGGGTTATGGAAGTTGTCCTTGGGGGGTCTTGTTGAGGCCTTCCTTCCTTCCTTCATTTTTTTTCAGCATGTTTTTTCTATCTCTTTTTGGAGAGGGATTTTTCACACTGGGTTTTCTCCTTTGTCTTCGGTTTACTAAGATTTACTTGTTTTGGGTACTTGATTAGGCCTTGTTGCCAAGACCCATTTTCCCACTTTCATAGCTTTGTTAGGTTAGCTTACCTCCTAAACCTCAATTAAGGGAGGTGTTAGAGTAATTATTCTTTTACGTTTATTAATTAGATCATCTTCATTTAATTAATTGAGTTGTTTATTACTTTAGTTTACTTAAGCTATCTCTTAGGTGCCTATAATTAATATTTTATATTAATTATAATGTGCAACCTATTTTTATTTCCCTTTAGGGTTTCATTCACCTTTAAGGTTGAAATCTTATATTTTTTTTCATTATCTTGGAATATATTTTTGCTCTCACTCCATTGAAATTTCCAAGCTACCCTTTTTTCCTTCTCTGGTTTCTCTTTAGCAATAGGTTATTTGAATGCAGGTGTTCTTGGAAATCTATGAAGTTGGTTTTCACAACTTCTAGAGTGTTGAGTATGATTTTATTCCACCTTATAAATGTCAAAAGATCTACCAAAGGATGTCAAAACTTTAACGATTTCCAGTAGTTTTTGACAAGGTTTCCATGCCATTGATGGTAGGCCCTGTTGAAAGCTCTACATAACGCCATTAAAACTTTGATGAAATCCTAGGAGATTCTAATGATGTTGCCATGTCATCAATGTCAAACATGATTGAAAGATAAATGAAAGGCCATTGAAACTTTGATAGGAGCCCTATATTAGAAAAAAAATTGATAATGGACCACAATATTGTTAGTATGGGCAGGCTCATGTGTCATGCCCAAAAGTAAGGACAAAAACACACACACAATTTTTTTTGAACTAATTAAGATAATGGGGTCGACAAATGTTCTTATGATTAACTAAGATTAAGCAAGACAACATGGTCGAAAAAGTTTTAGGGTTTTAACTATAATGGAACTAATTGTGATCAATCGTTACAACCTTAAGGATGGTCTAATTAACTAGGCCCTTACTACTAAATGAATAACTTGATCGTCGTTACATCTTTAATCCATTGCCCTAGGCTTAATGTCATGAATTAACTTCTTTCAACTTCATTCAGATTACCTTTTAAAATTTTAAACCAGAATCCAACTACCCTTTACTATACATACCAAAGAGATAACAACATTAACGATTTTACTTTCTATGTTTTAAATTTTCAAATTTATTTCCTTCGTTCTCATATCGATCTAATTAATTAAGTTAATGTTCACTATTAAGGTTGGTGACTATGTTCAATGAATCCATATTTTAATCTAAGCTTTATTCGAATTATCGCAATTTAAGTCCATATTAAAATTAATCTATGAAGCTCGTAATAGAATAAAACTAATTAATGAGACATCAAATTTGTTTAAATTACTATATTCAATTTCACGTAGAAAATTTCTAACACTAACAACTAAAATCTAAATATAGGTTTTAAAGTAATCCTCAATACAAAATATAACAATCTAACTTATGTTAATCTATCTTTGCAATTTAAAAACTAAGACTAAGGTTAATTCAAATAAATCTACAAGACAACTAAACGTCATTTAAACTACTAACTCTAATTTAAACAAGACTAATACTAATTTAAAAAAAAATGTAACTATCATTCTAACATTTAGAACATTGACATATATTCAACATCTAATTACTTTAAGATTGAAACAATATAGGAAAACTAAACTCAATTTAACCCATTAAAAATTTTCTATTCATAAAATATTAACTAACTAATTTACCATCTAACGCTAAGCTTACTTAAAAACTATTTATAAAATTATTTATTAAAACAACCAATTCTATACTATCCTAATCTACCCTAACTACTAACCTAATCCTTCTAGCTAACAACTAATACCATATGTCATTACAAATAAAAAATAAAATGAAAAAACAACACAAAAGCTGTATTAACTACCCCACCCTCCAACCTAATTCCTACCCCTTACCTTCCATGCAAGCCAAAGGCCTGACCATGCAAGTGGCCCCCTCTCCCTTGTGTGCTAACCAAAAACCTATGCGCTGCCCAATGGTCTGCACACGCAGACTTGTCGCCTCCCTCTGCCGCGCATTGGATCGTGCGTGAGGCAGAGTGGGACGTTGGGATGGGGGTGGGTGAAAAGCATAGGGGGTATAATTTTTATGTTAACCCCATTCACCACTCCCACAAGCCATCATGCCCCACATCATCACAGGTTAGAAGATGAGTGGGGGAGGGTAAAAACAGGTCTGACACCCATAAAGAATTTAAAGAAAATTCTCATGCCCCTGCCAAGACTCGACCCCTGTACTTGCTGACAGGTGGTTGGGATAATTTTTTTTTTCAAATATTAAAATCTTTTATATGATTCGACTTGCATAATAAGTCTTATAGAATTAAATGCCAAAAAGATTTCTTGTTGGGAAGTTGAATTTAAAAACATTATCTTATATATATTTTGAGGCTTTGTATTCAATTCTTATTAAAGTTATATTATTTCAAGAATTAACAATGATTTTTAATTTGCAAGGCAAGGAGGAATATTTTATGGAATATTCTCTGTGACATGGGGAATTTTAAGGCTTCTCCATACATTTTCTAGAGAGGGTTTTTAGACCTGGAGATGCACAATTTGAAAGCCATTTTTTTTTGCCAAGTTCTAGCATGTTTTCTTGCTAAGTTCATTGTTATACAAGATGAGTTTAGATACTTCTAGAATTAATGGAGTTCCTATGAACAAGCACACTAATGCAAAAGGATGCAAGGAATTAAAATTCTCTTTCTACTATAGTTCATGTTAATTCAACCATCTATAGGCGAGGTTGTATGTTTTCTATATAGTCATCATAACAAGATGTGTGTTCTTTGTTCTTTATTTAAATTCAAAGAAATTCAAACCTCTTAATCAAATTGCTCTTTTTCTCAATGAATCTTATCAAGGAATTATGAACTTATATTTAGAAATTCAAAATGGTGATGAATAATTCTTATCCAATTTAATTGCATCACTAATGTAATTTACAATGAAAGTGCTAGCTTGGTGATCAGAATGTAGGATTGATATTACATGTTAATATTCAAATATTGAATTGAAACTTCAATACATCCATTTTCCTTTCATTATCATAATTGAAACTCAGAATTTCCCAATTCAAGACATTTACTATCATTCTAATTTCTCACATACATATGCCAAAGTTTGGAAACACATGAGAGCATTGCAAGAAGAATTTCATAATCTTTTTCTTTCTTTTATTATTCATCCTGGTTCAAGGCTCCATCGGGAAAGAACCAGTAAGAAAACCTGATGTCTTTGCCACTACATCAAAATCAATTACAACTTACAAAATATTACAATTCAATGAGATTTCTTCAAGGATTCCACAAGAGAACTTTTATCAAATGTCTACATTGCATCAAGGGTAAACATGGAAGCGAAAAGAACCAACATGGAGATAACAACACAAGGAGATAAGAAAATCGAACATGCATTCCCACCCGGTTGCACAATAGGTCCAACAATGGACCAATATAGGGGAAAGGTGGATTTTCTCAATAGGAGAAGTCAATCACCATACCTTCACTTAGCCCTTTCGGGGCTAAAACTTCAAGAAATTCCATTCTTTCACAAGGCCCTTTCGAGGCTATATCCACAAGGATTTTCATTCTATTCCACATTCAAGAATTATCAATAACAACAAGGTATGGGATGACAAGTAGGGGCCCATACACCCTACCCTTTCTCCCTCCTCTCACCATGAGAGGAGACTCTACACCATTGAGGTCCAACTAAGGCCCTTTTGCCAACATGGCCACTTCTTCCCTATCCAAGGGTGAGTGTTTCCAAAAAAATCCCCATGAAAACTTCTCAAAAACAAACAAAACATCAAGAAGGCATATGAATAACATCCAAAGAAAACAAGATAAAATCCCTCCCAAATCCACCCCCAACACACAATAAAGAGAGGCATAACTACACAATGTCTCCAACATGATTCAAGCAAGATTCAAAACATGAACACGCATAAAGAACCATTCATGGAGTGAAGAAATCCTACCTTCATAAAAGAGTTATGGCAATGGTGGTTTGAGAAGAGCTTCCCTTTCTCCCTTCAATCTTCAAGACTTCCTCCAAAACTAGAGGATTGGGTGAAAAAAACTAAACTCCTCCAAAAATGCCTCTAAGTATGGTCCTTAACTCCACTAAGCTTCAAGTAACTCAAGATGGAGGTTTGGTTTCACTAACCCAAGTAAAGAGCAACCCATTTTCGAAATCAGCCTATAATAGGGTTTTTAAGAGACCCTAAGAGTCAACCTAGGAGGCTAAAGGGTTGGAAAGTACCCCCACCCACACCCTTACCCATAGGGGTACTTAAATTTAATGTTTCTAAGCCTTTAAAGGCTTATTAGGAACAATTAAAAGTTAGGAGAATAGTAAGATCAAATTACAACCTTTAAAGAATTACAATATAAGGTTAGCACAAAATTAACAAGTAGTTTAGCTCCACTTTTCCGTTGAGTTGTCTTGGCTAATTTTCCTGCACACTCATTGCACACATCAGTAGGTCCAAAATGACATGCATAATGTGAATTACATATTAGAGGAATTATATAAATTAAAGCATCCATTTCTCAATAAATAGTTGTTTATCTAATTCTACTCATATTTCTAACCTTTCGACTTGCATAACCAAATGTATTAGTGTTGCATACATTTTCTTCATCGTTATACATATTTATAAGCATTAAATGAAAAAATCAAATAACTGAAGTAAGCATCACACATCGTAAAAATAGCTTAACAATGTTCAATGTATCCAATAATGTTCTGACATAACAAAGCATGAGCATCAAAATAATAATGTATCCTCGGTGCTAGGATGGGTCGGGGCGAGGGCTCACATCATGGTTATTAGAGGCACATGGAAGGCTACATGTATTTCTTCAAAAGAAGCTTCAGGAAATTGAAATGATAAGAGAATGCACATATATGAGAAATTGAGTAACTACATTCATTGATCAACAAAATACTTATGAAATTATGCATAGTAAACATATACACTTGAATGAGAAGTGTGCAATGAATAAGAAACCTAGATTTAGTTCCCAAGTGAATATTGATTTTCTTATAAAGAGTCCTTCATATGAGACATGTATCTAGATGGATGGATGTGTTTAGAGAAGCCTTGGGTCAAAAGGAATAGTTGAGTGTGAATCGAGGGGGTTTTGATCAATGATAGAGCATCATGATTCGGATCCATTCTTGTTGCAATGTATGATGTATGATTAGATATATAGTTTTTAAAAGTCCATTGGGTGCATTGGAAAACTAACATAGAAAACATTAAGAGAAGACTATAACATTCCATAGAGTTCTCAATGCCTAGCCTTTGAAAATGCAGTCTAAAATCTTTCTCAAGAAATTATGTGTCATGAGCTCTCGACCATTGGGACAAAGGCTCAATTTGAAAGGTAGTTGTACACCATTTATATCATGCTTATAACATAGAAGAAAGAATGACATTATTAGTATGGAATATTTTATCACCAGTCATCAATAATGACAAATTAGAAACATGATGACTTATTAGCCCAAGTCTTGTGTTTTATTTGCATCATGATATATGATAATTTGAGAATCACACCCAAATTGATGAAGGCAATTGGGGAACTTTTTCTATCTAAATAAACACTAAGCTCTTACTAATGGAGTGTCTTACCTTTAATGGAGTGCCAATGAAGTAAGGAGAGGATTTGATCAATTTATATAAGTAGAAAGCCAACATAGTGCCAAGACAAAATGTAGAACATATAATTTGACCAAAGACTAACCCAAGATTTTCAAAGTCTATATATTTTAAAGTTATTTTCAAAGTATTAGAAGGTTTATTGAACCTTTATGCTTGGAGTAATATTATAATAAGTTTCTTAATGTCTATTGGAAGAAATGACATTGAGTTATATTTTAAATTGATTATTTGTGAGATCTTATTATATGACAGTTGGGATAATCTAGTGATGTTGATGTATGGAAGAGAAAAATTAATATAACTAAGCTTTTCCTTTTCTTTTTTTACATCACTTGTGTTGATGACTTTAGTTTGGGCTCCTTTGATGCACTCACTAGTGCAAGACCCTTTCCAATGATTTTGGTTATAACTTATTTTTTTAAATCATAACATCGTTCATACACTTACCAAATGTCACATTATAATGGTTGCTATTTTCATTCCACTTTTTCAAATTTTACATTATCTACATTCACACCTTTCCTAGAGATGAATCTTATTTGTTAGTGTGCATGTTGTTAGCAAGAAAAATGGAGAACATGGATTGAAGTTTGTGAGTTCAAGTAATTTTTATCTTCTCTATTTATACCCAGTTATACAAAATGAGTAAGAAGTTAATCTGGATAGAACACTTGTAGTTTACAAAACATGAAAGCATGGAACATTAAATAGACATAACATAATAAATATAACTCTTTTATATAGATATTATCATGATCAAGTGTATACATCTATCTTGTCCTTATTATATCTAACTATGTCAGTATATATCTTTGTCTATCTTTGTCTTTCTTAGATTCTATACATCTTAAACAATCATGCATTATATGATTCCTATCTATGCCCACATTTTTGGTTACTTCTTTCATCATACAAATATCTAGTTGATGGAATGTGTTCCATCTATTATACTTCTATTCTAGATGAAATTTTTTAAATATTTAATTCTTCAAGGTTTTTCTATTCTAAGTGTGTTTAGATTTGTGATGATTGTGTTTGCACTTATTCTATTCTTGCCAACATCATGCTCTTTCAAAACATTGGCCTTTCCTCAAGCTAGCTATTTAGGGAGAATATCTTTTTAAATCTCCTCTAGGATTAGAAAAAAAATTGTCTCATTTTGTATTATATTGTTTTCATTAATCCATCTTACTTTAATCTACCCGCAAAGAAAAGTTTAATAGTTCAAATATGTTTTTGAAGGAAATTGATAGCATGTGGATATGTGTGACAAAATATAACCAAAAAAAAGGTTCCAAACCTACAAAATGACATTATTTTCCCATCTTCTAGTACATGTCCTTTATATCTTTGGCTTCTCTCCCTTCCATCCAAAATAAGATTCAGCCACTCTAAATCAAGAATGCACGTGCAGCTGTATTCCATATGCATGGACAGCAAGAGAAGCTGAAAAAATGTAGCACATTTACATTATTTTAATAGGTCTATAAGTTTTTTTTTAATTTATAGACCATCATGAATGTTAGAATTCTGGCTTCTATGATCGAGAGAATGCCCTTAGCAAGCTAGCAAATAAAAAATCTTGATTTGCTTTCATGTTGAGGACATTACCCTTGCCTATAAGAGTCAAAATTAAAATGTTCATGATGGTCTATAACTTAAAATACCTAATTAATAACCTTTTAAGAAAAAAAAAAAAAAAAATTGTTGCATTTTTTAGCTCCAACTAATGTCCTATGCATATCAACTAAGATTGCATATTAAACTAGGGCCTCCTTTTGCATTGGCTAAAACCAAGAGATTGACATAGTTAACATCTAAAACTAGCACCATATTTATTGCTACATTCTTATTGAAATACAAGTTTAAAAAACCTTTAATTTACCCTACTCCAAATATTTACCATTAAAATTTTAATGTTGACAATTTACTTACTACTACATTACTATTGAAATCACATAGGCAAGATATGTGAACTATTTTATAGAATACCTCAAAGAAATGTGGTCTCCTAGTAAGCCATGAGTGTGAGATATGCACAAAATTGATTTTTTGAAAACACACACATAAGTATATGCGCATTCTTACAAATATATATACATTGGATGTGAACATGCATGCAAATATAGGTAGAACTAGAAAGTCATGATGCCCAAAATTAAGGTGTCAAGGTGTGAACAAACAAGTATTTTGTTGTAGGGTTAGGTGTTCTAGATAAGAGGACAATCCTAGATGCATGGCCTAAAATAGTTAGATTCGTACATGGAGTTACAAAGTTTCACTTGGATTCAAGAATAGTTTAATATTCTTTACTAATCAGGGTCAACCATGTGAAGGTGAAACCTAGTTAATGTTGAGCTTCACTTGGTTTTGAGCATATAGCTACTTATGAATGAGCATCAAAGTTAAGGAAATGAATTCCAAAGCAATAGTTGAATTGGGTTCAGTGGCCTAATAGTCCTAGGTGGAGTGAGCAATAAAATAAGTTGAAGAAAGTTGAATTGGGGACAAAAATAGCACTAATATTTCTAGTTCAGACCAACGTGACAGATGAAGAATTTAGAAAGAAGAGACTAGATGATATTATTTTTCTAGTAACATAGATGCAAGTAGAGGAATAAAAATAAAGACCCACCTAGAGAGTTTTGGTTAATAAGTATAACAACAATATCTCTTTGGGCAAGTGTTGATTGCTTTATTTTGAGCTTCACTTGGTTTCAAGAATCCTTTAACATTCTCTACTTAACAAGACCAACCATGTGAAGGTGGAAGCTCATTTGGCCTCTCCCCCCAACCTACAATCACTCTAAATTCCCCATTAGCATCTCAGTAAATATTTCATTCATTCATTTAATAACTATAACATTGAATCATTATAATCACATACCATTTATTAACACAACATACAATTCATTAATATGTATAAACATTCATCAATAATTAATCAACATGTCAATCATTATAATCACATAACAATATTCAATAACATGATATAAACTTCATTAATAAGAAACATCCATCAAAAATTCATCAACACATTCATCATCAAACGAGGTCTTTAACAATAATTTCTTCTTTTGTTTTTCTTTGATGTTTGTCAAAGATAAAGGCTAATAGGCACATCATGACTATCTTTGGCACTCTCCTCTAGCTCTAGTGATTTTGATCTTATGACATGATGCTTCCACTTCTTTTTTCGAGCACAAGGTCGATACACCCTTGCAATAACAAATAAATGGGTTTAATTATAAACATTTAAAAAAAATATTATAAGTATTTTATTAATCTAAAGAATATAATAGGGATTTTTATTTACCTAATAGTGCCACATCATCTACTCTCACATTTTATTTAGCCCCAACCTTAACATGCTCAACACTAACATCACACTTGACTCTATCACCATGACATTCTGCATACTCAAAAAAATTCACATAAAGGTTACATAGATTACAATTTAAGATGTTAAATTATATTAATAATTATATAATTAGTTTGTAGTATAAATTGAATATATATCTCTATTAATGTGATGCACATCAAGGCCTTTGTCATGTGTAGGATAAGTCAGGATTAGAAGGTTGCAGTGAAATGTCATACACATTGTTATCATTGTTCAAAATTAACATCAAATAGATGATTTCTCATGAAGTTCTCAATTTAAGTTATTATTCATTAGGCCTATTTACCTATTTCTAAATCGATGCACCTGAATCTTCTAGATCTCTTTTGCTACTGAAATATGTGTAGTAATAGGAAACCACTGCTTTATAGCCTTGCTTGAAGCCAACTTTTTTGTCCTCTTTTATGGGTGCTAGATTAAATTCAAAGCCATGCATTTTTTTCATAATATCATTAATATTGAGTGAATTTCTTATTTTTAATTTTATATAAAACAATTGATACAAAATTTCATTTATTGGTACTTACAAGTCATGCATGAAGTTTCAAGTATCCACTAGAGCCAAGATGGTGTTGGCCAACCTTATCTTTTCTATCTTGTGCAACCTTTGATGTGTCCTATAGTCTATATGTAAAATTTGAAATATGTTAGAAATATGTTAGATTATATAAATATAAAGATCACTAATTTGTGCATAATTAGATTAATACTACCACATACCTATTTTTGTCAAGTAGTGGTTTAGTTCCTTTATCTTTTAGTCCTATCTATTTTGCATCTTCAATTATTTCATTCCATTCCATCTCTAGAACCATAGGAGGATGCTTGTACTTTGGGTTGACTTGTAGAGCCCTTCTATATTGGTCTCTCACAGTCTTTAGATGTTTGCAAGCTTTTTGAAGAATTTTGGCTATGTTAAAAATATTTTGACCAAAGAGATCCTCTAGAGATTTTATGAGCTAATATTTTAATTCAAGGCATTGCTCATTCCACATTTTAACAAAAAAATAAAATTATTAGATAAAAAAATTAGTTCAAGCTATGTACCTTGAATATATTACAACAAATGGATGAACAGAAAAATCTTCTACCAATTATATGAAGCTACATACCTTTTACGTAATGTGGGCCCAAATATATTCAATGCTAAATCATAAAGAGTTTCATAAAAAAACATAGTTTCCTAGTCAAAAATGAGTTATGAATAAGTAAACTATAAGTATATTCTAAATAATTACAATTTTAAAGTACCTAAAAGCTTGGGAAATTTTAAGGGAATCATATCTTTCTCGGCCATCAACAATGATGCCTCCAATGATCTAGTAGAAGTAACATGGGTAGCTCCAGGAAAGGATGGTAAATTATCACCAATACTAGTATTTGTTCTATCATGACAAGGTGTACCTCTCACTACACAAAGTTAATCAATGACATACTATGATCAAATGAACAAGAAAGTACAAATCAAATCATATTTAACACATAAAAAATATTTTAAAAATAAGGATTTACCATATCTAGTTATAGCAGGCATAGATGTTTGCATGCTCCTTGTTGTCGATCTTGTTGTTGGCAATCTCAGAGTGGTGGTCAACCTTTTCAAAGGAGGTGTATGCATGTTATTAGGACCTGAAAAATAATCATATATACAATGTGTTGTCCTTTTAAAATATAGCTTGTTAAAAAATGCCAACAACAATATACTTCACCTTTCTTATAAATTTTTTGATAATAATCATGAAGAAAATAATGGTGTAGTTTTGACTATTAATGGACTACAATAGAGAAGTGTGGTATATGGTGATTTTGATGATGTCACTTTTGATGGTTGAAAATTGATATCACATACCTATAGGAATTACACTAGTACCCTTGACATGTCCAACAATTATTAATATCAAATTGGTTTTGACAAGGTAATGACAAAATACTTAGTCATTATCTATCAGTATTATAGTGCAAGTCGAGTGATCAGAGTGAGCCGAGCAATTAGTGCGAGCCAAGTGATCAAAGCATGTCAAGCATCAATGTTTAGACAATACATGCTGAGTAATATACCTAGCATGTGTTGAGTCTTTCATGAGATGAGCATAATATACATGCCAAGTGATTCAGGAGCCGAGAAAATAGTGTATTTGAGTCATTCAAGAATTGGGTTACAATATTGTGAATATAATCATGGCCAAGCATCAAAGCCTTTAGATGTCGAGTTAATAGTTTTGGGCATAGTTTTTTGTAATGGCATAAACTTCTATGTGTACCATTTTTGGGCACACTTAATGATTGTTTTACGATTCTAGAAGATATGTATGGAGGTATATTATGAATCCATATGTAGCGCATGAAACCAATAAAATTTAGGGATGTTATAAGTAGAAATATCGATCAACCACACATGTTGATTCCTACCTAACCCTAACCCAATTTTTTGACATTATGTTGTATTTTTTATTAGTGACAACACTTATTCAATTCTGTATGGTTACCAAGCTCATCACTCAGTCTATAGCTTATACCGAGCATTCAGTGGTTGCCACGTAAGTTCATCAGTTAAGCAGTTCACATTGAGCATTCCTAAAGCTACCAAGTGAATATAGACAGTGTGAAGAATAGTAGTGTTTACCGAGCCTATAGTGGTCATTGAGCAGATAGTGGTCACCAAGCTTCATAGTGTCTATTGAGTCATCAGTTTGTTTGATGAGGAGCCAGTGTCTACCGAGTGATGAATGTGTAGTGTTTACCGAGCGAAAGCAAGGTAAACAAAGGATTTAGCATCTACCAAGTGACACTATATCTACTGAGTCTCAAATGGTTATAGAGTTTGAAGCTATATTGTGTGATTAACATAGACTGAGCTTCTACTTCTACCAAGTGCATGACAATGCTGAGTAATGCAGTTGACACTGTGTATCAGAACTTCACCAAGTTAGCTTACAGAACTTGAGTTTCTACTATTTGGCCAACTCAATAATATTTTGTTTACTTGTGTTTTAGCTGACCTTGTAATTGTAAATATTGGAATGGTATATATGTAATGTATTATATCATTTGCAATGTGTGCATGAGTGCATGAAGAAATGGATATGTAATATTTTGAGAAGAGTGAATGCAAATCAACAACAAAGCAAAGTATTTAGCAAGGTCTACAAGGAGCAGTAAAGTTATATCAATCACAAGAGGTGATATGTACTTCAAGGATCTAACCAAAAATCAAGTTGTAAGTTAGATCTACTATTTCATCTTGACAGGTGAATTAGTTTTCTAAATCCTTTAACAGGGTAGACTTAACAGTCTTCTTTTAAATCTCTTAATAGAGTGCATACTTCATTGTATGTTTGTAAAACATCTAACAAGGTGGATCTACCAGTCCAAATTGCTCTTAATAGGGCAGATCATCACAAGTGGTCAATGTAAGCCCTAGTAGGCCATCTTTATGTTGTAGTAGTGAAGTTTTATGGGTATCATCCCCACCCCAATTTTACTTTCTATTTGTAAGGTTTTTGGGTCACCAAAATTCTATGTTCATGTGTTATGAATGTTTATCTTTTCTCATGTATGCAGTAGATTAGATGAATGAATGATGAATGGATTAAATGTTGAATTAATTTAAAGTTTTTGAGGTTACTGATTCACCCCTCCCCTCTCAATAACCTAGCTATCTTGATTATTTCCAACAATTGGTATCAAAGCTTTGTGGTTCTCAAGATAAAGTTTGATAGCTTGATCAAAGATCAAGGACAATGGAGATATTCAGACTTGACAAAGCTATTGATAATGAGAAGCTAGATCTGGAAATGGCCATAGCTCAACTCAAGGAAGAGAAAGAGCATCTTTCCCAATTTCTAAAAAGAAGGAAGTAACTTGCAAAATAAATGAATGACAATCATTATGTTGAAGAAAATATTGAAGACTTTTTCCCTTCAAGCAGTTCAGATGAAGCAAAAAAGGCAATCAAAGAACTCCTAGAAAAGAATGGCTACTTGCAAGAAGAGGTAAGAAAATTGAAAAGAGAATAGGAAATTCAGTCAATAAGAATGTGTGAAATCTTGGAACAAAGAAATAAGGCAAATGAAGACTTGGAAATAAGAAACAATGAAACTCAAGGTCAATCACTTAAGCAAAAAAGTCTTATCAATCAGCTCTCCAATGCAAGTGAAGAAATCATGAATCTAAGATCAGAAAATGAAAGCTTAAGGAATGTTTTAATCATTGAAAGACAAATCAATGAAAGATTGAAAGCTGATCTAATTTCTAAAAAGCAACTCAATGAAAGGATAATGAAATCTCAAGTAGACATGGATCAATTGAATAAAAAAAGTGAGCAGAATCTTCATAGGCAAAAAGGTAAAGTAGGACTTGGATACAAGGAAGAAGGTGAATCTTCCAAAGGAATCAAAGACCTACTTGCAATCATTGTGGCAAGTCAAGTCATACATCAAAAAAATTTTGGAGTAGTGGAAAGAAAAAATTCAATGGAAAATGTTATAATTATAGTCAACTCTAACGAATGCAAGGAGAAACCAAAAGTTGAAGGTAAATGTCACAAATGCAAGAAACAAGGTCACAAGGCATCTGAATGCAAATCTAAACCATTCAATCTAGTTGAACAACTTGTAAAGGCAATATTTGGTTGGGACTACAATACTTGGTGTAGATGTCACTATTGTGGAGAATATGGACACATTGGTATAAATTATGCAAGGCATCACTTGAGAAATAAGGATACAAAAATAAGATGTTATACATGCACTGAACTTGGTCATATAGCTAAGAATTGCATGAACATAAAAAATGTTGAATATGAAAAGAAAACTAAAGCTGATAACATCAAGAAGTAGATGAGACAGCAATGGATTCCCAAATCAACAGAGCAAGCTAGTTCAAATGATGGTCATGTCACTCAAGAAGTGCGTGACTCCACCATTTCCAATTAGATTCTTAAAGGAGGAACTGGAACTGTATCTTTAACCCAAATCTTAAGTAGTTCCAAATGAAGCAAATAGAAGATTCAAATTAGTATTTTAGATACAAAGGGATCACATGAAATCAGGTCATACTGAGCAAGGTTAGTCATAGACTCAACCGAGCTAGGTTGAGAGTAATAAAGTTTTGATTAGTCACCATAGTGACTGGATGACAGTTTTTCATGCACTATGTCATAATGGTACCAAAAATTAATGGAGAAATTTTCATCAAAAATGGAAAAATTTGACTTCATTTTTCATCACAACTTCAGAATACATAGAGCAGAGTGATTCGAGGTGCATGCAAGCAATTTCAAGTGAATTTGTAGCGAAGAATTTGTTTGAATTTTTTTTTTCTCTCATTTACCAAGCAGCCATGGCATTCGGAAGCAACAGTAGTAGCAAGGTAAAAAGAGGATTTGAGATGTTGGTAAAAGGTGTGGAATGGAAAGTGTAAAACTTCAAGTTAGTACCAATAGTTGCAGTCACTGGACCCTAATGGAGCTCAATCACAAATTCCTCCCAAAGTATTCCTAACTAACGACATTTGCACTCATTTTAAGTGTTTTGTTCAAGAAATTGGAACCCTAGAGATGGATAGTACCCTAGGAGAAATGTGTGTTGATGGTTCACTGAAACTTGAGCATAAGCATCTAGAGACCAAAGGCTTAACCCATATTTTGCATATGCCAAGGAGCTTTTAGATTAAGTGGATTAGGTATATTCTTAGTCATGTGCATAATGGTCAATTGTGGTTAGAACAACCTATGTTGATCACCAAGAAAATGATTCATAAGATCACAGGTCTCCCTATGATGAGTAAAGCCAAAACTACCAAAACCCTAGGTCAGGAAGAGCTTCAAAAGAAAAACCTATCCAAGTGGGATGGTAGAGGTTTGAAGATTAGCATTGTATCTGACATTGAATTATGGTTTGGAATTCACATCATTGCTCACAAGATCTATGACTCTAGTCCTTTGAACAGTGTGTCATCTGAGGCAGTGGATTTGGCATATAAGGTTGTAAAGAAGAATTTGGAATTTGATCTGTGAGAGTTATTATTGAAACAGTTGAACAAAAACATGGACAGTATCAGGACATCGAAGAACAACCCCTACAAATTTGGTTCTTTGTTAACATGTCTTTTCTTTTATGTTCAAAAGTTTTTCCCATCAAAAGGTTCAATAGTATAGAAGAAAGATACTCCATTTCTGTATCAAATTAATGATTTCATTACTAAAATGGGTGAAAACTTTGATAGCATTAAGGATAATTACTTTGAAGTTTTCAAGGAGAAGATGAACAACAGGTTCAAGATTCCACCCAAGCTAGTTGAAGATTATAAAGATGATATATGTTTTATGGTTGATTGTGATAGAGTGTATATTCAAGCAGTCAAGCCTAGAGTTGCATGGGTAAAACCTCTTCCATATAAGGTTAACATTAATGAAACCAAAGATATCATTGAAGTACTGGTGAATGAGCCAGCAGATCCTAAGAAACCTATTTTTGGAACCTATGAAGAGGCCAAAGCTAGAATTGAGCTTGAAATCAAGCTACCCCAGGCAATTAGCAAAGACAAGAGGAAGGTTGCCAAGTTGAAAACTGCAAGTGCCCCACTCATGCTTATTGAGGGAAAAGGAGAGGATGAAGAAGAATCAAAAGAAGAAGAAGAGTAGGAATCTAAGAAGGAGGAAGAGCCAGTGAAAAAGAAGGGTAGGGTAATTATTACCAAGCCACCCAAAGCTTCCACAACTATATTCATAAGGAGATCAAAGAAGAAATGTTGTAGTGAAGTTGTATTGAGCAAGCACCCCCCTCACCTTTCAAGAAAGGTTAAAATAGATGGAAGAAGGAGCAAGCATCTCAAACTTCAAAGCCTTAAAGTTTGAAACAAGAACAGATGCTAAGAAGATGCAAATTGAGGAGCTAGTACTCAATAATATGGGAAAATGGAAATATTCCCTTGATCAAATTGCCCCTCAAATTTCAAATGAATTTTTGGAAAGTTTGCAACCTAGGTGGGAATTAGCTATACAGACAACAAAATATATATATGAGCAATCTTTGAGAAAGTTACTGCCTAATCTTACAGATGCAGAAGTTAAGGTAGCAATGAAAAATAATGAAGGTAAAATGATGATAAGATTCCATACATGTTTGATTTTGATTAAAGACATTGAGCATGTGGTTAGGGATGCAATAAACATGTGGAAGAACATCTATCATCTATACAAGCCTAGTGAAGACCTAGTGGAAATCAGAGATGATGATGATGATGAAGATAACACTCCATGTGTCAATTTTGATGTTGAGGACTATCAGGCATTAAAGAATGATGATGAAGAGAAAGAGGAAGAAGTTGATGAGGAAGACAAGGAAGGAGATGAAGAAAGTGATCCAATGAGAATAGCAACACAAGTTATAGCCTCCCTTCCTCAATCTCCACCTAAGACTGCCACATCATCAAGGTTGGAGATAGCTTCAAAAAATGTGATAGCAACTACAACAAACACATCATCTATTCAGTCACTATTTGCTACCTCTTAGCTCCAGGTATCAATAATGGAAGTCTCTACCACTTCATCTATCGAGCTATAGCCCTCTTCATCAGCTCCTGAGTCATCTACATTAGTAGCATGTGAAGCATCCAATTCTACAACTATGCCAACTTCATTAGTAGTATGTATAGTAAGTTCTCCATCATGTTCTACAATTTTGTCTACTACAGCTTTGACAACACTAATTTTTGTTCCAGTCAATTCTTCTATTGTAAGTATTCCAGTTTGTGCTCCACCTATTGTTACTTCAATTTTGGGTAGCACATTAGTTTTGGATTTAGTCAGCACTTCTTTCAATTTTCCTTCTGTTGGACCCATTCAAGTTTTTATAGCAAGTCCAACTATTTCTACAATTGTTTCTATTCCTAAGTCCAAGATAGTAAGGTCAAAAGTGGAACCAAGGACACACCTAAAACTTCTACTTATTGGGAAAGAAATTGATGAAGATATTGATCTGGACAAGGAAATTGTCATTCCCAAGTTGGATCTAGATACTGCTACAGTTGATTAAATGATACTAGTTAGTTAGCTTTTGGAATAGAAGACAAGGTAGAAATAGCTAAGAGTTGAAAGATATAGAGAATTTACAATAATTGGGAATGCTAAGAATATAATAATAGAGGCCATAGGTGTTGATGTGGATTCTTCTAAACACATTTTGCTACAATTGGAAGAAGTAGTCAATAAGTTCAATGAGGATACATCTAGCCAAGAAAAGTTAATTGAAAAGGAAGAGAAAAAGTTTAATAATAAGGTGCTTGAGCACATTGCTTAGCATGTTGCAATAAACTAGGTAGAACTATCCTCAATTTTGGGTAATCTTGAACATTCTTTCTCCAATGTGACATCACTTTTTGGCAAGCTTTGTGATGTTACCAAGCATACCAAGGAGATCAAAGAGAAACTCAATAAAACTGATGTAGCTATGAAGGCTAGTGCTCAAAGGCTACAACTTGACCCCAGTTCAAGCTCAACACATCACATGAAGGTGAGATTTTTGTCAGATATGTAGGTAGAATTGCTAAGAGAGGAAGCCAGGATTAGGTCCACATTGATAGATATAAAAAATATGATCCTTCCAATTATGGACACAATGCAGAAACATATTACATATTCAAAGGCATTGGTCCAGGATAACAATTTTTCTATTGCAGATCATATGATTGAACTTTCAATAGAAGTTTGAGTGGCACTCTCCACTTGTAAAATCTTGCAAGGCAACTGGGATAAGACATTAGCTCTTATTCTCAAGGCACACTCTGAATTTCTCTCACATTTTGGTGTCTCTATTTGAATATGTTGTATATCTCTTTCGCATTATTGTCAAAAAGAGGGAGTAAGAGATCATAAGAGACTTGTGGAGACAATAAGGGAGAAATAGATTGATATATGTACAGAGAGACTATTTATATATTATGTCATATGTATGGGGGAGATATGTGAAAATGTATATACAACAACTTTACAAAGATCAATTTTGAAAAATAAAAAATCAGTATGTCAGTGTACATAAGGCTTATAAGTGTTTTTGTCACTAATGCCAAAGGGAGAGATTGTTGGCATTATGTTGTATTTGTCATTAGTGACAATACTTATTCAATTTTGTATGGTTATCGAGCTCATCACTCAATCTACAGCTTATACCGAGCATTCAGTGGTTGCCAAGTAAGTTCATCAGTTAAGCAGTTCACACTGAGAATTCCTAAAGCTACTAAGTGAATATAGATAGTGTGTAGTCCATCAATGTTTACCAAGCCTACAGTGTTCACTGAGTAAATAGTGGTTACTGAGCTTCACAATGTCTATCGAGTCATCAGTTTGTGTGATAAGAAGCCAATGTCTACCAAGTGATGAATGTGTAGTGTTTACCAAGTGAAAGCAAGGTAAACAAAGGATTCAATATCTATTGAGTGACACTATATCTATCGAGTCTCCAATGGTTACTGAGTTTGAAGCTACATTGTGTGATTAGTATAGACTGAGCTTCTACTTCTACCAAGTGCATGATGATGCCGAGTAATGTAGTGGATGTCGTGTATCAGAAGTTCACCTAGTTAGCTTATAGAACTTGAGTTTCTACTATTTGGCCGACTCAGTAATATTTTGTTTACTTGTGTTTTAGCCAACCTTGTAATTATAAATATTGGAATGGTATATATGTAATTTATTGTATCATTTTCAATGTGTGCATGACAACATCAAGCAATGGATATGTAATATTTTGAGAAGAGTGAATGTGAATCAGCAGTAAAGCAGAGTATTCAATAAGGTCTACAAGGAGTAGTAAAGCTATATCAATCACAAGAGGTGATCTATACTTCAAGGATCTAATCAGCAATCAAGTTGTAAGTCAGGTCTACTATTTCATCCTCAGGTGAATTAGTTTTCTAAATCCTTTAATAGGGTAGACTTAACAGTCTTCTTTTAAATGTCTTAACAGAGTGCATACTTCATTGTATGTTTGTAAAACATCTAACATGGTGGATATAGCAGTCCAAATTGCTCTTAATAGGGCAGATCATTAGAAGTGGTCAATGTAAGCCCTAACAAGCCAACTTTATACTACAATAGTGAATTTTTGTGGGTATCATCCGCACCCCAATTTTACTTTCTATTTGGAAGGTTTCTAGGTCACCAAAATTCTATGTTCATGTGTTATGAATGTTTATCTTTTCTTATGTATGCAGTAGATTAGATGAATAAATGATGAATGGATTAAGTGTTGAATTGATTTAAAGTTTTTGAGGTTATTGATTCACCCCTCCCCTCTCAGTAACCTATCTAGTCTTGATTATTTCCAACACACCTCTGTATACTTAAGGAGAAAAACCCTAAGAAGTTTGTATGATGAGTGAATGTGCAAAAGGAGATGAATGCTAAGTGTAGAGGGAGAATTCATGGTAGCTATGAAGGTTGTGATAATGATTTGAATAAAAAATGTAGTTAGAGAGAATAGAGGAAAGTAGAGAGAGGATAGAGGAGACATATCTGATCAGAAGGATCTAGATTTCATTAGGAAAGAGAAGATCTAACATCTAGCAACATAGTGCTAACCAAAGGATCATGGTACTAAATCATTCTAATAGGCGATGTAGAGTAAATCTCCTAGTAGAGAATTCTTAATAGACTGGTGTAAATCTCTTAATCGAGTGCTTGCTTTATTGTAAGTTTACATCCTCTAACAAGGTACACCTTTAGCAGGGTATTGAAATCCATTAATAGGGTGAGACCTAATAGCCTTTGTAAGCCTTTAACAAGGAAGAACCCTCACAAGGTAGATCATCGTTTATGGTCAAAATTATTGTAACCTTAATTGGCTACACTTTACAGCTATAGTAATTAATATTTATAGGTGTCATTTCCACCCCAATTTCATCTTCTCATTGCAAGGTTTCTGGGTAACAAATTTATTGTGTTATGTGTTATTTGCTTCATGCTATGGATGAACATGTGTAGTTAGTTATTTTAGTTTACATGCTAAATTGTGAGATGGATGTGTGGTGAAAGTTTTATGGTTGAAGTTTTGAAGTTTTGATTCACCCAACTCCCCCTCCCCAAGAGTTTACTTTCACATTGTTCTTTCCAAAAATTGGTATCAGAGCCTTATTCTCTAGAAAGGAAATCTTTACAGCTTTGGAGGAAAGATCTTGAAGTTGGAAGTCTATAAATTGGAAAATTTTATTGAGAACTAGAAGATTGAAGTATCTTTCCCTACACCAACTCAATGAAGGAAGAGATGAATTGTAGTGTTCATTGAAGAAATATTGATCACCCACTAAAATTTAGGGATGTTATAAGCAGAAACATCAATCAACCACACATGTTGATTCCTACCTAACCCTAGCCCACCTATGTTTACTTAAGGAGGAAAACCTTAAGAAGTTTTTATGATGAGTGAATGTGTGAAAGGAGATAGAATGCTAAGTGCAAAGAGAGCATTCATGGTAGCTATGAAGGTTGTGATAATGATTTGAATTGAAAATGCAATTAGAGAGAATAGAGGAAAGTAGAGAGAGGATAGAGCAAACATATCTAATTAGAAGGATCAAAATTTCATTAGGAAAGAAAAGATCTAACATCTAGCAATATAATACTAACCAAAGGATCATGGTACTAAATCATTCTAATAGGTGATGTAGAGTAAATATTCTATTAGATAATTCTTAATAGACTTGTGTAAGTCTCTTAATCGAGTGCTTGATTTATTGTAAGTTTACATCCTCTAACAAGGCACACTTTTAGCAGGGTATTGAAATCCTTTAACAGGGTGAGACCTAATAGTCTTTGTAAGCCTTTAATAGGGAAGACCCCTCATAAGGTAGATCATAGTTTATGCTCAAAATTTTGTAACCTTAATTGGCTACACTTTATAGCTACAGTAGTGAAGATCTATGGGTGTCATTTCCACACCAATTTTACCTTCTCATTGGGAGGTTTCTGGTTAACAAATTTATTATGTGTTATTTGTTTCATGCTATAGATGAACATGTGTAGTTAGCTATTTTAGTTACATGCTAAATTGTGAGATGGATGTGTGTTGAATGTTTTATGGTTAAAGTTTTGAAGTTTTGATTCACACCCCCCACACCCCCCGCTCTCCCTCTCAATGTTTACTTTCAAATTTTTTATTTCCAACAATTGGTATCAAAGTCTTGTTCTTTGGAAAGGAAAGCTTTACAATTTTAGAGGAAAGATCTTGAAGATGGGAGTCTATAAGTTGGGAAACTTTATTCAAAACCAGAAGATTGAAGTATCTTTCCCTACACTAGCTCAATGAAGCAAGAGATGAATTGCAGTGTTCATTGAAGAGAAGCAAGGAACTAGATATTGAGCTAAATGACACTCAATACCAAGAGCAAGAAACTACTAAATCATTTGAGAATGGAAACTCAAGTGAGTTTTATGCAGCAGTTGCAAATTTGATGGAAAAGAATAATGCCCTAACTAAAGAGGTTAGAAATATTAAGATAGAACAAGAAGTCCAATAAGTACTAATATATGAGGTGACCAAACAAAAAAAGAAATTTGAGGAAGACAAAGTCATGATTGAAGATGAAAAAGGATCACTAACCAACAGACTAGAAGAAAAGACATCAGATGTGAAAAATCTTTCCAACATGCAACTAGATACAATGAATCAATTGATGATTGCAAACCATAAATTGAATGGAAAGGACATTGAGATTTTAACCCTAAAGTTATAGAATGATCAACTAAGGAATGAACTGATATTGGAAAAGGGATTTTCTAAAAGTTTTAATAAACCTAGTGAAGCGATCATATACTTTGAGAAACTAATGAGATCTCCAAGATCTAATAATGATACTGTTGGATTGGGGTACACTAGTACTAAGAAAGGAGAATCATCTAAAAGAGGTGAACAAAGAAACAACAAAGGTAAGAACTAAAAACCTACTTATCATAATTGTGGAAAGTTAGATCATATAGCTAATGTTTGCAAGAGAAACAATGCAAATCAGAGCCCTAAGCAAAAATTCAAGGGTTATTGTTATAAGTGCAACAAGTATGGACATAAAGTACATGAATGCAGATCTAATACCAAGTGGACATTAAACAAGTAGAAAAAGGTACAACAAAATGGAAAATCCTATTATTGAGATTATAATACAAGGTATAGTTGTCACTATTTTAAAGAGTATGGGCATGTTCTTGAAAATTGCATTAGAACACATTTCAAAGGCAACTACAATAGATTATTGAGTGAGACTACATGGACATTAAACAAGTAGACAAAGGTACAACAAAATGGAAAATCCTATTATTGAGATTATAATACAAGGTATAGTTGTTACTATTGTCAAGAGTATGGTCATGTTCCTAAGAATTGCATTAGAAAAAATTTCAAAGGCAACTACAATAGATTGTTGAATGAGACTACATGCTTTAGTTGTCTCAAGATTGGTCATATCAGCGACAAATTGTCCAACTAGGTCACTAGCACCAAGTAATGAAAATAATAAAGGCAAAGAAAAGGTCAATGTTGAGAAGGTCAAAGTGAAAATGAACAATACATGGAAGAAGAAGGAAGATTGTAGAAAATCAAATTCAGATGAGGTCACTTCATCCAATGGATCAGGTGATCACATCACGCCCAACTAGGCAATTAGGAGGTATGTATGTGTAGGACCTAGAAAATAGGTTAAATGCATAACATACTATGAGCAAATCACAAACTCAATCAACATATGTTACCATCCACTAGTCTACCATGAAATACAAACTAATAAAGAAAGCAATAGAAACCCCCTCTTTCATTTGTAGCTCCCATGTCCTTCTTTCTTCTCCAAATGATGTAGCTCCAACTTGCCTATAGTGCACACAATATTGAAGCAAAGTCTATGATAGGGATAATTCCATGAGAATACTAGAAGTGTGATTTTAAGCTTTGAGAGAAAATAGTGTGAAAATGCAAAGAAGCTAAGGATCTCAAAAATGCTCAAGAATTAGGGCCAAGGACTCAAGACTTCAAGGATTCAAGCACTTCCAAGACTGAAAATGAGAGGAAGAATGCTCATTTTATAATGGGCATGGAGGATGAGAGCATTGGATTTTTCACCCATAGATATGTGATGTGGCAAGAGATTCCTTTGAGAATCCATGACGCATATGACAAAAGATGCCAATTGTAAGATTCTATGATGCATGGAAGTCAAATATGGCTAAATGTGGAAGAGAATCTATTGACACATCATAAGATACCTCAACCCACTTAAAGCCAACAATCTATGACAAATAAGCCAAATAGGGACATGCGTAAGAGAATAAGAATATTTGATTATGACATATCTTAGCCAAGTATCAAAGGAGAATCCACGAGGTATCATATCCAAGTGTCACTATGATGCAATATTTTATGGAATATTTGAATTAAAAATCCTTTTATTCCACAAAATAAGAATTAGTAAAAAATGGAATTAATGATGGAAAATGGAACTTAGGAAATTGTGAATTTCCATGGTTTGCAAATGATCAATCAATTAATTAATAAAATTAATTAATTGAGGATGATAATTAGGAAGAATAATTAGAAAGAACAATAGGATTAAATTATGGGTTATTTAATCCTATAGAGAAAATTAGTAGATGATTGGCCAAATTGATTAAATGAATGCGACAGTATCCTTTGATGAAAATGTAATGATAATGGCATTTAATAAGATGATGATAGATAGACCAAAGCCATGGTCAAATTAATTTATAGATTGAAATTGATAACATGCCAAGGACACATGACATGAATTGGTTGATATGTAACATTTAACCAATATTGTAAATGCTACAGGATTGAAATTGATTGATAAGGTTTGATCATAATAACATTGACAGAAATTGTCAATATTATTAAAATGGTTGATGATGCCATGATTTGACATTGAAAGCCTCAACAATTTCAAAGATTGAATGACATGAATGATAGTTTGACCTAGCATGAGAGCCACGAAAGTACTAAGGTCAAATTGATAAGATTGATAGGTTGATAAGTTTCCAAGGCACTGAAAGCCACAAAAATACCTAGGAGTTGGATAAATGATGATTGATTTGAGATGTTTGATATGATTTGGGTTGATTAGGACTGATTTTGAGTTGATTTGGGGTGATTTTGAGTTGACATGAAATTGATGTGAAAGAGGATACAAATGATAAAGTATGATCAATTTGGCCAAAAGATTGAAGTTAGTAGAATGAGAAAATGGGACAAATTATTATGAAGAATTGATGAAACCATATATGTGAACCATTTTTAAGTGTCTACATTTTGCCCCTCTTTAATACAATGTGATTTAGAGCGTTGTGTCAAAAAATAACTAGTGAGAAAGCCAGAACATGCCCCAATAGGGATGATATATAGGGATGATATATATGGGTGCCCACTTAATAAATTGACTAAGATAAGAATATGATAAGTTAATTTGTTGAAAACAAGAAGAAAAAACTATAGCAACTGATAGAATGAAAATCAGAGCTAAAATGTGAAAGTTATGAGGCCTAGAGTGCAGAACATGATCAACTAGGAGCCTAAGAGTGATTGCATGGGTGACCACTCAAGAAAGACACAAAATGATAAAAATGATAGTTCATTTTGTCCATAATGAAGATACTAATCCAATGCAACTAACAGATTGAAAATTTGAGTTAAAATGCAAAAGTTATGGGCTTCAGAGTGCAACATAGGGGCTTTGGGAGCAGTTATGGACATCCTACTATCCCAAGTGCACCCAAAACTCAACCAAGTGAATCAATGACGTATTTGGTAAGCCCAAGTGCATCATGAAAGTATCAAATGTGTTAATGATGTACTTGGGAAGCCCAAGTGGACTCAGAGAGAGCAAGATGTGCCCGAGAAGGTTCTAGGGGCCAAAATCAACATGACGGGGGACAACCAGGATCCCAAGAGTAGTTTCAAGGATTAAAACTCCATACAATGACCAAATAATGAAAATGATAGCTAATTATGTTCATAAGAAAGATATGAGTCCAACACAACTAATGGTTTGTAAATCAGAGTTGAAATGCAAAAATTTATGGCCTCTAGAGTGCAACATAGGGGCTCTGGGAGCAGTTCTCGGTACCCTAGGTCCCCAAGTCCATCAATGATGTAGTTGGCATTCCCAAGTGCATCAATGATGCAGTTGGGAACCCCAAATATGCCCTAAGATGTTCCAGGGCTTTGATCGGGGTTTGAATGGTCCCGAATCGAGCTGAAACTTGGTATGAGTTAGCATAACCCTAGGGGAATGTTAGAAACATGATAAAATGTAGTCAAAGGTGGTCAACATTCTTAGAATTTGGTCAAACATAGGGTAGATGTAGGTCAAACTTGGGTAAATGTTGACAAAAAATTGTGCAAAGGGCTCGAAAGGTTGCAAACAGACTCAGAATGACTTGAAACTTTGCGTGCATGCCCAAAATGATGGAAAGATGTCATAGCATGAGTGAAATCATAAAAAATGGTTATATTTGGTCAAAGATGAAGAGAAAAATGTTAGATTAAGGTTGAACTAGGTAGAAAGCCATAGAAAGTTGATTGATAGAGTAGGATGATGTAGGAATGCATGAATGCTAGATGAAGATGATTTGGTGAATCGAAAGACATGATCATGGTGATGGAGAATGAGATGAAGAAGAAAGATGAGATGAGGAAGAAAGATGAGATGAGGAGATGTTAGTATGATGGAAAGACTTTTTCTTCTAGAAAGTGCACTATATGTCAAATAGAGCTTTATTTTGATATGGAAAATGGAATGCAATGCATCATGGCATAAAGGGCTAGAGTGCAAATGCAAGCCTTTTGCATAAAAAAGCACGATGCAGATAGAAAATGACCTTGTCCTTCCTAAGGCATATGTACGTGCCCCAGACTCTCAAAAGTACATTGTAACAGACAGAAATAGAAAAAGATGACCATGAACCATCCCAGCTACTCTCATAGATCAATTTATATCATCGAGTAGTATAGGAACATGATCAAAGAAAAAAAAAGCAAAGATAAATCACTCACTAAACAACGTGAGACATCAGCTATTCTTGTCCATTGTTACTTGCTTTTGAGAGCTTTTAGGTGTTTAAATGGTGTTTGACATGTTGATGATGTGATAGTTCTAATTGTAGGATTCAGTTGATATGTTCATAGTGATAGATTGGAATTATTATTGGTTCATGTTGTTCAAATAGTGCAATTTTCATGAAAGTGGAGTGCTTTGAGTTTTAGTCTGCAAAGTGCAAGTGTGTACACAAAAGGGGTGGTTATCCATAATGAATATGTACAAGGTTTATTGAAATTTTTTAATGAGTTTTGTGATTTTTATGGTTTTGGGGATATTTGATGTTTTTGTGTTTTTTTCAGGACATTATGTGATTTTTAGGGTTTTTTTAGGATTGTATTTGAATTTTTAGGATTTTTTCATGACAATTTTATGACTTTTTAGTGATTTTTTCAGGATCGTAAAAGCATATACAAGTGTTAGCTCCAATCTGTTATGCAATAGGTCCAATGGATGAAAATTTCTTAGGGATATGCCCCCAGTTCAAATTCAAACTCATGCATTGTGTAGGTAATATTCCCCCAAACAAGACATAAACTATGTACAAAGGCCAAATGACAGAGTGTGTGTGTAGACTGGTGATGCTTAGGAAAGATAACAAAGAACATTAACTAGTTCATGAGCCATGATAAGGGACCAAGGATGTCTTGCAATATGAAAGATATGATCAAGGAATGATAGAGGGGGAAAAGACCAGATGGAATCTCGATAGATGGAGGAGCAACAACTGATTACACATGGCACCTGTTTGCCAAGTTTTCACTTTTGGATGAAATTTTTCTCTTGACTCAAATTTTCATGCCAAGATGCTTGTTTGCCAAGTTTTCATCAAGGCATCCATTTTTTCATGACTTTTTTCACTTTTGTCTTTTCTTTTTTTCAGGACTTTTTGCTATTTTTTTGATATATTTTTAGGACTTTTTGATGGGAATTATGAATGTTGTTGTTGAATGTTAAGAAGAGATCTAGTGTTGTTGCTCCTAGCTGATAATCTCGAGGTCCATGACTTACCATAACTACACAGGATTTGTTTCAAGTCTGTAGCTAAAATCAAACCACTAGAAAGACCTTGAGATATAGCATCATGTACCATATGTAAGACGATGTCTGCCTCGTGTGAATCAAAGCATCTAGGGATAAATGGGTCAAAAGATTCTTTGTATGGGATGTCTTTGATGATGACATATGCAAAGGCTTGTTGGATAAGGGTTTGATTTTGGTTATTGGACAAATTAGGTAGCTAGATTTGGGGATAAACAACTGGATATAAGGGAGGGTTGGGAGGGTTGAGACCAATGACCTTCCATATGAATGCTGATTGAGAGAGCTCCAAAAGACTTTGTGGCCTGTTGAATGCTGGGACATTGATATTCATGGCATAATCTTTTTTATCTTGTATGCTTGGGAGTTGCTTAGCTTTTGATTTTTCATAGTCTAATGGTGCCTTTTGGTTTTCACCAAGAGACCTATGCTCATTATTTTTTCTTTGCTATCAGATGGAGTTGACTCCCAACAATATGCCAATGTGTTCACTTTAGGAGAAATTTCTTCTTTATGATCTTTAGTCATAATGCCTTCAAAGTCTATTATAAGAGTGTCATCATTGTCGAATTGATCAAAAATTGGTGGTCCACATTGGTCCCAATCCAATAGTTTAGGATAACTTGAGGGGATGTCATCATTTGTATTGAATGGGCTTTGGTTGAAGGAATGGATATGGGCATTAGATTCTTTTGTATCATTAGGGTCATGCTTAGAAGCTAGAGGATTTTTGGTTTCAGGTAGGATATCCTCAAATTTCATCATTCAAAACATCCATAGTCTTACACATAGGTGCCGTAGTACTAGGAGGACCTATTCATAATGATTTAAATTCAAGACCCAAATTGGGAGGTTGTCCTCTTGTATTGATAGGTTCAATGATTCCTTATTTTTGAGATCCAAGAACGCTATAGCCATCATAGCCTTGTTTCTGCATGATAGTAAACCCAAGTCCATACTTGCTAGAAGATATCAAAGTGGGTTCTCATTCTGCTTTTGCTTTCTCAATACATACAGATGTATTCTTATTGATAGAAGTGGCATTTTTTGTACTGATCGGAGAAAGTGTGATTCCCTAATGTGGGATTCATGAGACAAAAAGTATTCTCCACACCCATTGTCTTCAATCTTTATCTTTTCCTTGGCCTTACTGAGGAGTATATCAGCACCCACATACTTAGAGGAATTTGTGGGTTGTGCTTCATTGTTTGTTGGGATTTGGTATGTACTAGCATCTCTTAGATTAGCACAAAATTGGCAAGGATCTGGATCGCCAAGGATGGTAACCTCCACGTTATTATAGGAAAAATTTAGACATTGATGATATGTAGAGGGCATTGCTTTCATATCATGAAGCCAAGGGCACCCTAGTATCATGTTGCAATTCATTTTGATATCTAGAACACGGAACAATGTATCTTTAGTAGCTAGACCAACTCTAATAGGTAATATGATGACACCCTTGGAGAAGCATTCACCATCATCATAGGATTTTATTGTAATTCTTTGAGAGGGATCCACATTGTCTTTAGAATAACCCAAACTATTGACCACCTTGAGAGTATAGATGTTCAGTCCCGCTCCTCCATCTATTAAGACACGTCTGACTTTGGCATTATGGATGAAGACTTCGAGGTGCAGGGGATTATTGTGTTTAGATTTTTCCTTGGGAATATCTCGAGGGGAAAAAGTGATAAGATGTGATGCAGATAGGTTCCCAACCATGGCTTGGAACTGGGCAACATCCATGTTATCTGGGACTATTAACTCTTTAAGGGCTTGTTCCAAGATCTTCTGTTGTTGGGGGGATGTACATAGTAGGTCCAAAATGGATATTTGTGTAGGGGTCTTGTCGAGCTATTCAACAAGGCTATAATTAGATGAAGTAGGAGTAGCAGGTCTACTAGGGGGTACAGGTCTAGTAGAAGTAGTAGGTCTAGATGGTGCTCCAGGTAGGGTGATCTTGGTACAGTGTGTAGTGATAGCACAATGAGGGTCTTTAGCCTTTAATGTGAATGTGGATATGTGGGAATCAGACTCATTGAAATAGTTGATAGTGTAGTCATATCCCATGCATGTGTAATTCACATTAGCTTGTGAGTTTGAGTTTGAACTGGAGGGCTTCTCTTTGTCATGATTACCTAAAGGATCTTTGAATATGGTGTGATCAGAGTTGGATGCTAATAGTGATGGATCAACCATGATTACACCATCATCAATAAGGTCTTGTATTGCATGTTTCAATTCGAAGCATGATCAAGTCTTATGTCCTTTGGTGCAATGGTAATCATAATAATTTTTGTCATCCCACCAATTGGCTTTAGTTAATGGTTCATCTTTGATTGGGGGTAACTGCAGGAACTTATTACTCAGTAACTATTGTAATGCAGTCTCAAGAGGTATCCCCAATGGTGTGAATTTTTTGTCCTTGGTTCTAGGATTTCTTTAAGGCTTGTCTTGCATGGAAGTCTTAGTTTTCTATTGTTGAGCTGATGTTTGATTAGAGGCTTGTGAATTTGTAGGGTTTTCACCTTTCAAAGTTAGTTGAGGTTGTGTTGTGCTAATTCTTTGTGCATCTATGATACCATCATTAGTCACATTCTTGTTTTTTGAGAAATTTTTTGGCTTGTCATTAGAGGAATTGGTGTTTGTCTTTTCTTTATTTATTGTGAGGATTCCCTTGCAAATAAGAGCATCTTCAATACTAGCCCCTTTCTTCATTAGTTTAGAAATAGTGCTTGGGCTCTTGATTTTGAGTTTATACATTAAGTTTGGAACTAAGTTTTCAATGCACAAGTTAACTTGTTATTCATCGGGAATGTCTAGTGAGCATTGACTGACTAAGCTTCTCAAGTATAGTAAGAATGTGATGAATGGCTCTCTTGCCTTTTGTTTAGTTGAGGACAAATTAGAAAGTGTCACCTCTTTTGTAATGTTAAAGGCAAAGTGGGAGATGAACTTGTCTGTGAGTTTTGACCAAGATTTGATATTACCAGGAAGGTTGGAGTACCATTTAAGTGTGGGCCCACCTAGAGAATGGGGGAACGATCTCATAAGGTAAGTGGGCTCATCACTGAGTTTGGTACATGAAGAAAAAAAATTCTCTGATATGATCAATAGGGTTTCCTTTTCCTCGATATTTTTCGAACCTTGGAGCCTCAATGTGGTTTGGGAATGGAGGCATATACATACCTTTATTGAATGGATTAAGACGTAGGTTCCTTTTTGTATATAGAGCCTATTTCTTCTAGACTCCCAATGCCTCGACTTGTTTGGAAAATTGTTTGAATTGTTGTAATAGTTCTTCATTGGGGTTTTGCATGATGGTCTTTCCTTCAAGTCTTTTGTGTCTGTGAGTAGACAGTTTGCTGTGGTGGGAGCTATGTCTACTCGGTTCTGACATTTTTGTGTTTGATGAGTCTGGTGAAGTGTCACTAGGTGGTGGAGGTATGTTGGTACCTCAAAGATAGAAGGGTTCTTGTTGTTGGGGTACTTGTTGTGGCATTTGATGTGGCACTTGTTGTGGGGTTGACTACAATTGTTGTACCATGTGTTGTTGTTGTGCCATGTGTGGCAGTTGCTATTGGGATACCTCTGTTGGTTGTATGTGACACCATGTATGTGAGTGTTGTTGTAGAGGTATCTGTTGAGGTTGTTGTGGCACATGTTGTTGTTCTAATAAATGTAGTTGGTATGCAATTTGTTGCTCAAGGCATCTTTGATATTCCATTTGTTGTTTGAGTTGTTCTTGTTGTTTAGCAAACATGGTTTGTTGTTGTTGGAATTGTTGCTGAAATTGTTGTTGATAAATTGTGTGTAAGTCAAGTGGGTTCACATGGGACTGCATATTAGGAATGTTGGATGTTTTCCCCACTTGAGGTTGTTGTCATTATGGTTGATGTTGTTTATGATATGTGGGATGTGTGTTAAGTGGATGTATACTTGGTTGAGGGTTGGACGTGTTAATTCCTTGCACCACCATAGGTTGATGTTGTTGCAGGAGTTGACTAAGTCCTTGCAAAGTGATCGTCATGTTGGTATTGTTGTTTTGTTTCCTTTGTGTTTTGGAGGTTTCTGCTTGGGACATCATATTGACTTGACAATGAGGTTCATCCCTTTTGGGAATTGGTGTAATGTCAATAAGGCTTTTCCTTTGTATGTCAATAGGGACTGTTGTAGATGATGTTGCACATAGTGTACTCGTGGGAGGCTCCATAAGTTTTGATGTCATACCACTTGGTAGGGTTAGGAGTAAAGGTACACTTTGTTGATTTGCCTCCAAAGAAGGTATGTCTGGCATCCCTAGAGCACAAGTCCCTTTAGGTGCATCTTTTTGTTGCATCATGTGACTAAAATCAAATCTTAATGTCCTTTTGGGGTGTTTAGGAATTGGTGGTATTTCGTCAAACAAGGGGTTAACATTGATGTGTTCAAATGTACTTTGGAGGATTTCGATAGTTGATTCTTGATGGGACCTTATAGGTGCCATTATCGTGTTTGAAAACTCCAATAGTTGTTTTCCCTTATTTAAGTCCAAATTGATCATGGGTTGTATGTTTTCAATGGTTGTGTTGGTTTGATGTTTGGACTTAGGTACTTCTACGTTTGGGTTGAATTTGACAATTTCTTGGGCTGCCAAAAGTTTGAAGTTTTTACAAAAGTTTTTGTCTTGACATGCCCTAGCCATTTCCTGATTAATGATGCCATAATTAGTGTCAGTGTCATCGATGAGGTGTATAGTACCTTGTTGTATGTTTTATGTGTTGTAGTTGAAGGTGCTTGTGTTAGGTTGGTTGAATTCAAAGGAATGTGATTGTTCATCCTTGGTACACTTCCACCTCCAGGTGGTATCGACATGAATATAGGTTCAAAGTCAGGACTCCACTAAACCATCCCATGTGTGGGGGAAGTGTTTGGAGGAAATCTCATGGTAGGTGCATTGTTTAAGGTTTTTTGTGTCATATCTTGATTATGAGGATCTTGCGGATACATCTTCAAGGGGTCTGCTAGTAAAGGTTGTGATGCCTTGATTTTTTCTTTGTCAATGGTTTGTTGGGTTCTCTTGCGTTTCTTCTATCTTGCATGATATTTTGGTTGTGTTTGTACCTCAAAAAACAAAGGTTGATAAAGTTCCTCATGTCTCTGGGCTGATTGTGTCCTAGAAAGTGTTGGCATGATACCTAAGAATGCAGATGCAATGGAAATTTTGAGTGTTTTGGGTGATTTAGAGTGTTGGGTATGAAAGATATGAGTGTTTTTGGGATTTTAAAGTGTTTATGGATGTTATGCAATGTGAGGAAATGCTAAATGAATTAGGGTTTTGACATGGAAAGTGAAAATGTGCTAGGGATGTTATGCAAATGCAAATGCAACATGTCATTTTGAAAATTGACTAGAGGGGATGAAAATGACTCTAAGGTATGCAAAATGACAATTAGGGTTATGTTTTGGACTTGGTAAGGGTGCCAAATGTTGATTTATGGAAGATAGACTATGCAAAGGATGGTTTCCAAGGGTTGATAATGATTTTTGGGATATGCAAAATGAGGGTAAATGATAAAGAAGGCAATTTGGTTGATGGACACTTTGATAGGGTTTGGTAGTGAAAATGATGCTAAGGATTTTGATCAATGTAAGATGAAAGGGATATACCACTAGGGTAAGTCAAAACAACATTTAGGGATGCTAGGGATATGATTATGCTATGAAAAGGGTATATGGAAAGTTTTGAATTTAGGTAAAATCTTTAGAAAGTATTTTGTCTAGGAGTTTAACCTTATGATAAAGAACTTTGGATCTTGATAAAAAAGTGATAAAAGATGAAAAGATCAAATTGATAAAAGATGAAAAGCTCAAATTTATCAAGACATAGACAAATTTTGACCAAAGAAAATGATAAGAAATGGTTTTCCCTGTTAAAGCCTACAACGCACTATTAAATGTGACCTTGTTAAAGGATTTCTACACCTTGTTAGGAGTGTGCCCTATTAGAGGAATTAAGAACATTCAACTTAAAATGTCAGCCTATTAAAGGACTTACATAGAGCTATTAGGCTCACCCAAGTCCATGGGATTTATAGCCACCTTCTCAAAAGAATATTTTATCCCTCTCTAAGGATCTCTTATCCTCCTTCTAAGGATCTCTTTATCCTTCTCCTAAGGATCTCTTTATCCTTATCTTGAGGATCTCTTATCTTTCTCCTGGGGATCTTCTATCCTTTTCCTGAGGCTTATCCACCTAGCTGTTAAGCTAACCTAGCAATGTAGGATTTCAATATCTAATACAATGGTAAGAAAGTATTAGAAGGGTTTTGACCTGATAAAGATTGCAACTTTAACCTTGCAGATTTCAGATCACTCTTCAATTCCTTTCTTTACTTGGCTTTTCTCCCTTGCAGTGCTGACAACTTGTTCAGCCTTCAAGATCTGTCTCCTTGAGTTCTTCCACTTGTTATGCCAATGCACTCTATGGTCACTTGATCAACTCAAAGTCTTGATGCTTTGTTCTTACTCCTCACTGTGTCCTCTTCTTGACACTTCACACTAGCCTTCTCTTGGCTTCTTCACATGACCACACTTATGACCAACTCCCTCTCGTACTCACTTTTGATCTTTGACTTGTAACTCCTTATAAAGAAGTTCTATTCTTCATTTCTCACTCAAATCTTAATTTGATCTTGAGAAAATGGTATTGTTTTCCCTCCAAATTGCTTCTTCTATAAACTTCATGATAAATCCATTAGCATTCACCTTGAATTGGTTTGCATGGTTCACATGAAATTCTGTAACATCTACTCATCATCCTTATCATCTGACTAATTCAAAAAATTTGATGTAACAAACTTATCGTCACTAATCTGGCAAATCTTTGACTTAACAAATAATGTAGCAACTTGACATTATTGGTTTACTGATGCTCGACACCTTCTGTGTTACTCAGCTCCTACTGTTGCTTTACTGGTGCTCGATACCTATAGCATTTTTCTTTGCTCGACACTTGAAGACTTACTCGATATCCATTACCTTCTTCTGATGCTTGGTACCTGAACAATTCTTTGTTACTTAGCACCTGAATAATCACTCAACTCACACTAAAGTTGAATTTTCTCAGCTTCAACTAAGAATCTACTTGGCTCTAACTAGCTTGCTCGGCTCTCTCAAATAATTAGTTAAACCTTACATCTTTGATGTGTCTTAGTGGGTCCATTCTCTGTGTCTTAGAGTATGTCATCAATACACTATTTCATCAATGGCTTAGCTGATCCTTATACTTCATTAAAACATCATAACTTCAACCTTTCTCTAAGTGCTCTAGTTACATCTTATTGATTGCCTCCTCCTTCTCAATCAACCAATTGATAGTACTTGGATCACTTAAGCAATTGTCATTCCTGTAAGTAGCAAGTTTGACATCAATGAAAAAACAATGATTGAAAACATTCTTTACCAGTTCCATTATTCTTCATTCATGATCTTTTCAATCATTTCCAACAATCTCCCTCTTTGGCATTGATGGAAAACCAAACTGATCAATTGATTGAGTTGGTCAACTTAGTTACCACCAAAATTATATATGTTTTCTGTTTGGTATATAACTTCCTCTTTTGTTGATACAAACTAAATCCTTTGTTCTGCTTCTCCCTCTTGACTACTGCATTCTTACTACTGATCTCATACATCTCTATATCTTTACCTTTCATTGATCAGTTTCTCATAAATCTCCCTCTTTGACATAAATTCCAAAGATGTAGCATCTTCAACATGCTAAATATAAGCTTTGCATCTCATGTTTTCTCCCTCTGTCACCATGCTTGTGACTGATCTATAATTTCTATTCATGTTGTCATCCTCTGCATCATTCTTCTAAAATTTCAATGATATATTCTTGTTGATGCAGGGCAGCTTCTTTATTGCTTTAGACTGCTTGAGTTAGGAGCATTACCCCCAACTTTCCTCTAAGATATTTATAAGGATCCTTGGACAATGAGTTGGTGAAGATATTTGCAATTTTTTCCTTTGTGTGAATGTACTCCATCTTCACTTGTTTGTCTTCTAACAATTCTTTGACATAGTAATACTTGATTGCAATATGCTTGGTTTTTGCATGCATTACTAGATTCTTGGATATGTTTATAGCACTTGTATTATCACAATACAGTATCACAAGTTTGGTTACCTCTTCTTTCATTCCTTTCAATAGATGTTTAAGCCATACAATGTTTGTGTAAGTGATTGCTACTGCCACATATTCTGGTTCTACAGTGGACTGAGATGTGCATGTTTTTTCTTTCTAGTCCAAGTAACTAGCCTTTTGCCTAAGAATAATGCTCCTCCACTTGTGCTTTTCTTGTCATCAATATTGCCTCCCCAATCTGCGTTTGTGTATGCATTAAGCTCAAACTTTTCATTCTTTTTGTAATATAGGCCAAAATTATTAGTTCCTTTGAGATACCTCATTATCCTTTTTACTGCCATGAGATGATTTTCTTTAGGATTAGCAGAGAATCTAGCCACTATCCCAACTGATATTGCTATGTTTGGTCTACTATATACAACATATTATAGTTTTCCAATCATGGATTTGTACATTGTTTGATTGACTTCAGTTGAATCATCATTTTTGGATAGATTATGTCCTATTTCCATTAGTGTGCTTACAGGTTTGGAGTCTTCCGATCCAAACATCCTAAGTATCTCTTTGATGTACTTTGACTATCATGAATATACCATGTTTTAGTTGATGTACTTGCAATCCAACAAAGAACTTGATTTCTCCAAACAAAGACATTTCAAACTCATGTTTCATTTTGTCAGCAAAACTTTTGCAAAGTGCTTCCTTTCCTCCAAAAACTATGTCATCCACAAAGATTTTAGATACAAGGACATCCTTACCTTTTTTTGATTTGATTTACATGTTTCTATTATCATCAGTTCTTTCAAATCCTATTTGCACTAGATACTTGTGAAGTCTCTCATACCATGCTCTAGGGGCTTGCTTTAATCCATATAGAGCCTTGTGTAATTTGCATACTTTGTTTTTGTTCTTTTCATTAACAAAACCTTAGGGTTGTTCTATGTAGACTTCTCTTCAAGTATACCATTCAAAAATGTGAACTTAACATCCATTTGGTAGACTTTAAATCCTTTGAAGGCTGCATATGCCAGTAAGGTCCTTACTCCTTCCATTCTGGCAACTAGAGCAAAAGTTTCTACATAGTCTAGTCCTTCTTCTTGTGCATACCCTTTACAAACCAGTCTTGCCTTGTTCCTTATGATTTCACCATTGTCATCTAACTTGTTTCTAAACACCCACTTGGTTCCAATTACATTCTTGTCAGCTGGTCTTGAGACTAAGGTCCAGGTCTTGTTCTTTTCAATTTGTTCTATTTCTTCTTTCATAGCATTGTACCAGTCACCATCTTTTATGGCTTCACTTACTATTTTTGGTTCCATTTTTCTGAGTAGACATGTCTTACTTACGAGTCTATTCCTTGTCATTGGTCCTACCTCTTTGTTTCCAATAATTTGATCTACAAGATGATTCCTTCTTACATACTTTGCCAATACTAGTTCTTTCCTTGTTTGCATGTTGTCTCTTTTAGAATCTAAACCTTCATGTGTATTTTCATCAGATATTTCTTCATTTTCTTCTCGTTGATAGTTCTCAAAATCTAAATGAACATTCTCTATATTCTACAGCTCAGCTTCTGAATGTGTCTACTGCTCGACATTCGACGTCTATGATTCAGTAGATGCTAGATTTTGTTGTTGATTGCCATTCTGAGTTGCAACTTCACTATTATCAGGTATACCTTCATAAAAGTATACAAAGGTCTTGTATTGTTCTACTTTATTGTTGTTCTCAACACTTTGAATTTTTTCAAGCTCCTCAAATTTCACATTTGTGCTTTCTACTACTTTGTTAGTGTTAATATTCAAGCATTTATAAACTTTGCTTCTAGTAGAATAACCAAGAAATGTACCTTCCTCACTTTTTGCATCAATCTTTCCATTTCTAGACTCTTTATATATATAGCATTTGCATCCAAATATTTTGAAATGTTTTACACTAGGAGAATGCCCATACCATAATTCAAAAGGTGTTGCATTTGTACCTTTCTCTAATTGAACTCTGTTGAGTGTGTAGACTACAGTACTTACAGCTTCTCTCTAGTACTTGAGTGCAACATTTTTTTTCCATCATTAAGGTCCTAGAATAGTCAATAACTAATCTATTCCTTCTTTCTGCTATACCATTCTAAGGTGGAGTCCTAGGTGCTGATGTTTGTCTTTTGATTCCTCTTTCATTGCAGAATTCTTCAAATTCTCTTGATGTGATTTCACCTCCTCTATCAAATCTAAGACATGTTAGACTCTTCCCAGTCTCTTTCTCAACTCTAGCCAAGTACCATTTGAACATTTGAAATGCATCTAATTTTTGTTTCAGGAACATGACTGTCATCATCCTTGAATAGTCATCTACAAATAGCATTATGTATCTGTCACCTTTGTAGCTTTGTACTTCAATAGGACCACACAAGTCAGTATGAACTAGCTTGAATACTTCAGTAGAAGTATAAGCCTTGCTTTTGAAAGTTGACTTGGTCATTTTCCCTAGTTGACATTGTTTGCACATGGTGTTATCAGGCTTCTTCAAGTTTGGTAGACCTCTAACTTTCTTCATTTTGCTGATGCTTATTAGATTGTCAAAATTTACATGAAATAGCCTCTTGCCATAACCATAAATCATCAATTTGAACAATGAGACAAGAAGCATCTTCCATGTCTAGGTAAAACAAATTACTCCTAGTCTGATCACCTTTTCCTATTAGACTTCCTTGAGAATCATAAATCTTAGCAACTCTATTTTCAAATTCAACCTTGCATCCTATGTTGCCTAACTGTGAGACACTTAGAAAGTTATAATTTAGGTCTTCAACATAGTATGCATTATCACATGATATCTTTTTAGTAAGCTTGATACTAACTTTCCCTTTGATCTGACATGTTGCATTGTTACCAAATCTAACACTATTTCCTTCATATTGAGTAAAGGAAATGAACTTACTTTTATCTCCAGTCATGTGATGACATCATCCACTATCTATGATCCATTTATCATTCTTGTTCATGTAGGTTACTAGGGCAGTTGCTTCATCTTCATCTAATTCATCTTTCATAGCCACATAGACTACTTCATCATCATTCTCGTTAGAGCCTTCTTCAACAATGTAGCATCTTTTGCCTCTATCTCTATAGTCCTTGTTGTCCTCTTTCTTGTTCTTGAAGTTGCCTCCATCTTTGTAACTTTTCTTTTGTGTGCATCTAGCTGTAATGTGACCAATTCCATTATAGTTGAAACAAATGATTGGCAGCTTACCTTTGAATTTTCCTCTTCCTCTGTGAAATCTTCTTGCTAGTAATGCCTCGAATTGGTCTACATCATCTTCATTAGTGCTGTTGTCACTAGATACATACTCTCCTTTTACACTCTTTTTCTTTTTTTGCACCTCCTCATTATCTTTTATTGTCATCTTGTCTTTGAATGTAGATTCAAATTTTTTTGGCTTGTAGTTATCAAAGTTGGATAGCTCAAAGGCAGTGAGTCTTCCAATTATTCCTTCAAATGACAATGCGTTACCTGGTACACACCTTAGCTCTTGGATGGTTGATATTCTTATAGCATAGATATGAAGCAAAGTTCTCAGGTATTTGCTACATACTATTTCTTCTGCTAACTATCCTACTAGGCTTCTTATGGCACTCACCACTTCCTTCATCCTTGCACCATATTGAGCAGCATTCTCTTCTTCTTCCATTTTCATGTCATCAAACTTTCCTCTTAGGCTCTCTCTTTTGGCTCTCTTGACATTATTGTCACCTCCATAGATTCTTGATAATGTTTCCCACATCTGATGTGTAGTACCACATTCTTTGATGTCATCATACTCGGCATAGCTTAGTGCTGAAGCAATATCTAACATCGCTTGATTGTGCTCCTTCTTCTTGCTCATGTCATTTTTAGTGAGGGGTCCTGCAGGGTCTACATGATCAACTATGATTGAGGTCTATGCATAGTCACCTATTGATCCAAGGTGTAGCTTCATTAGACTGTGCTATGAAACAAAGTTGTATTTGTCTAGCTTGGGAACTTCTCTTTTGGATATCTTGATCTTCCTGTTGCTAGTACCTTGAAACAAATCAGTAGTGGGCTCTGATACCAATTGTTATAATTCTTTAGAATAACTGAGAGGGGGGGTGAATCAGTTATTCAAGGTCCAATAATTTCCAATAAAACTTTCTAATCAATCAGAGGTGAATCGGAAGTACTATTCTTTTTACTTTCTTATCATGCATGCAATTAAACATTAAACAATCATGAAAAGTAAACATGCATCACACCATAACACAAAGGATTTTGATGACCCAGAAACCCTCCAAGAATAAGAAGGTAAAACTAGGGTGGGGATGACACCCACAATATAACTGTGCAATTGATTTCAACCACTTGTGATGGTTTGCCCTGTTAAAGGCTTGCCTTGTTAAAGGCTATAACACATTGTTAAATGTGACCCTGTTAAAGGATTTCTACACCCTGTTAGGAGTGTTCCCTATTAGAGGACTTAAGAACATTCAACTTAGAATGTCACCTTGTTAAAGGATTTACATAGAGCTGTTAGGCTCACCCAAGTCCATGGGATTTATAATCACCTTCTCAAAAGAATCTTTTATCCCTCTCTAAGGATCTCCTATCCTTCTCCTAAGGATCTCTTTATCCTTCTCCTGAGGATCTCTTATCCTTCTCTTGGGGATCTTCTATCCTTTTCCTGAGGCTTATCCACCTAGCTGTTAAGCTAACCTAGCAATGTAGGATTTCAATATCTAATACAATGGTAAGAAAGTATTAGAAGGGTTTTGACCTGATAAAGATTGCAACTTTAACCTTGCAGATTTCAAATCACTCTTCAGTTCCTTTCTTTACTTGGCTTTTCTCCCTTGCAGTGCTGACAACTTGTTCAGCCTTCAAGATCTGTCTCCTTGAGTTCTTCCACTCATTATGCCAATGCACTCTATGGTCACTTGATCAACTCAAAGTCTTGATGCTTTGTTCTTACTCCTCACCATGTCCTCTTCTTGACACTTCACACTAGCCTTCTCTTGGCTTCTTCACATGACCACACTTATGACCAACTCCCTCTCACACTCACTTTTGATATCTGGCCTATAACTCCTTATAAAGAAGTTTTTTTGTTCATTTCTCACTCAAATCTTAATTTGATCTTGAGAAAATGGTATTGTTTTCCCTCTAAATTGCTTCTTCTAGAAACTTCATGATAAATCCATTAGCATTCACCTTGAATTGGTTTGCATGGTTCACATGAAATTCTATAACATCTACTCATCATCCTTATCATCCAACTAATTTGCAAAATTTAATGTAACAAACTTATCGTCACTAATCTAGCAAATCTTTGACTTAACAAATAATGCAACAACTCAACATTATTGGTTTACTGATGCTCGACACCTTCTGTGTTACTTAGCTCCTACTATTACTTTACTGGTGCTAGGTACCTATAGCATTTCTGCTTTGCTCGACACTTGAAGACTTACTCAGCATCCATTACCTTCTTCTGATGCTCAGTACCTGAACAATTCTATGTTACTCGGCACCTGAATAATCACTCAGCTCACACTAAAGTTGAATTTGCTTGGCTTCAACTAAGAATCTACTCGGCTCTAACTAGCTTGCTCAGCTCTCTCAAATAACTTACTTAAACCTTACATCTTTGATGTGTCTTAGTGTGTCCATTCTCTGTTTCTTAGAGTATGTCATCAATACACTATTTCATCAATGGCTTAGCTGATCCTTATACTTCATTACAACATCATAACTTCAACCTTTCTCTAGGTTCTCTAGTTACATCTTATTGATTGCCTCCTCCTTGTCTATCAACCAATTGATAGTACTTGGATCACTTAAGAAATTGTCATTCTTGCAAGTAGCAAGTTTGACATCAATGACAAAACAATGATTGAAAACATTCTCTACTAGTTCCATTATTCTTCATTCATTATCTTTTCAATCATTTCCAACATATATCCCATAATGTTACAAATCTATTTTCCCATTTTAGTTTTGAGATTCATGAAAAAATATTTTTGATTTTTTTGCATTCACTTTTTGACCTCAAGCTTCCATATATTGTTGAGTAATCATCTTCAATTTTAAGGCCTCCTTTATTGTGCTTTCTTCTAGTAAAATGGTATCATTTGCATATTGTTGATGGGTAATATTAGTAACATTCTCAGTAACAGTAATTCCCCTAATTTTGCCATCATAGTATGCTTTTGTAATAGCTCTACCAAAGGCTTCTGCCATGATAATTTATAGGAAAGGGGATAGTAGATCTCCTTGTCTTAAACCTCTAGATCTATCAAAAAAGCCTCCAGGGGTCCCATTAATGAGAATTGATGTTTTAGATAAAGATATGCATTGATAGATAAGACTTATCCATCAGTGAGAGAATCTGAAAGCTTTTAAGGTTTTACATAAAAATCTTCAATCAACCATATCATATGCTTTCTCAATATCCAGTTTCATGAACATGCTTGCCTTTTTATTTTTATTGCATGAGTGTAATGTTTCCTGAATAATGAGTATCCTATCTAGTATTGATCTTCCTAGTATAAAACCCATTTTTCCTTTTGATATAAGCTTAGGAAGAAATGCTTTCATTTGATTAGCTAAAATTTTGGATAGGATTTTATAGATGGTGTTGCAAAGAGCTATAGGTTTAAAATCCCTTGGGTTTTTAGAATCAACTTTTTTTGGTATCAATGTAAGAAAGGTATAATTAATTTTTGATAATAATGATCCACCATTTCTTGATGCCTCAATGGCTTTCCAAAGATTAGTTCTGATAATATCCCAACACATTTGATAGAAGAAGGCTTGGAAATCATTTGGTCTTGGAGAGCTATTAGGATTCATGTTGAATAACATTGATCTAACTTCTTCCAAAGATATGGGTGAGTTTAATGCTTTATTATCTTCTATAGAGATCACTTTTGGTATAGTTTCCAACATTTTCACTTGAGCTATCATGTTTGAACTTGTAAAATTATTTAATAAATTCTTAAAATGATCTACTTAAATCTTTGTTATACTATTAGGATTCTTATTGATAGTGCCTAAAGAATTTTTAATTTTACTAATTTTGCCTTTAACTCTTTTGATTAGTGTGCTATTATGAAAAAAAAAATCTTACAATCTCCCTCTTCTAGCCATTTCTCTCTTGATTTTTGCCTCCAAAAGACTTCTTCCTTTTCTATAATGTTTTCCTGTTTAGCAAGGAGTTCTTTTTCTAGAAAGAAGTTTTCATTGTTCATACCTTCTTTAATTACTTATATGTTTAATTTCTTTAAACTTTCTTCTATGTCTAATTTTTCTTTAACTATATTGTTGAAATGTTCTTTGTTCCACTTTGTTATATTTTCTTTAAGCATTTTCATCTTAGATACAAATATATACATTTTGGAACCTTTAAAATTGCCTTGATTCTACAATTCTATAATGAGATCCATACAAATTTTGTCTAAAAAACACATTTTCACATTTAAAAAGGTTTCTAGTAGGTTTATGGGGTTCAATAAATTCAATCCTGACCAGATAGTGATCTGGTCCTACTATGGGAAGGATTGAGGCTTGAATATAAAAATCAATTCCTCTTAGTTCTCCTTTATGGAAGAACCTGTCCAATTTCTTAGCAATATATGAGAAATCTTTCCTTCTATTATTCCAAGTTTACTTACCATTATTAATACAGATATCAACTAGGTTATTAAGGTCTATCCATTTTATAAATTCTAAAGATGCTTGGGAATTTTTTGGATACCTCCAAATTTTTCATCTATATTCATGATAGTATTGTAATCTCCACCTATTAGAATAAGTTCATTGCTGTGATTTTTTATAAATAGACTTATTTCTTCCCATAACAATTTTTTATCTTTGTTATGGATTGGGCCATAGATGTTTATTAGAATTATCTATAAGTTAGTCTTTATGCTTTTAATTCTGCTGCTCATCCATGAATTGTTTGAATTTATCATATTTATATTTACTTTCCTAGGATTCAATATCATTCCTAATCCCCCTGATGCTCATCTAGATTCATGTAAATTGATGTTCTAGCTACCTAATTTCTTTCCTAGCTTAATTCCTTCTTCCTTATTTAGTTTTGTTTCTTGTAACATTATAATTTCAAAATAAGCTTGTTTTAAATTATGTTTTAGTAAACATTTCTTGCTAGGTGCATTTAAGCCCCCAACATTCTCGGTAGTGATCTTTGTGCTACTATGGGAAGGTTCTTCCCCTTTACATGTTTAAGTAACTGACTTATCTTTTATTTTTCTTTTTCTTTTCCATCTACTTCTCTTAGTTCTTTCAGGGACTTCCTTCCTTTCTTAGCTTTTCGACTACCATATTTAGGGGTGCTTATCCCTTCTTGATTCTTCAGAATACCTAAATGTTCTATGTTCTCCTATGTATTTGCTACACTTTTCAATTGCTTACTTTCTTTCATATCTATCTCTTCATTTTCTAATTCTATCATTATATAATCAACAAGATTTATTTGATCGTCTATACTCATATTAATTGTTAAATCTAGTGTATTCCCTTTTCTGCCCACATCTGTAACATCTCCTTGTCCAGAGTGTATTCTATCTTTGATTGACTATTTTTCTTTACTATTCTTATCTTCATCATCAATGATTAACAAATTTCTTCTTAAATCTTCAAAAGTGTATTTATCTCCCCTTAGTTTCAAAACTTTTTGAATTAGTTTCTCTTTTTGTTCATCACAACTTTTATCAATATTATCATCATTAAAAACTTATATCAATTCATTTGTTAATCATTCCAAGTTTTCTTTCTGAGCTTCATATAACATTGACATTTCCAAATTATAATTCTCTAACAACTCATTATTCAAGAAATCATGAAAATCTTGTATTGGTATTCCTTTTATCTTACTTTGATCATTCTTTCTTACAATGTGCCCATTGAGATTATTGTTTGGAGATTCTAGTGTTGTATTTGGTGTTTGCCAAAATTTGGTACACTTCTTGACTACCTCTTTGTTGGCTTCTATGGTTTCCTTTATAGACTCTACTTTTTGCAGCAACAGGGTCTCTAATACTTCTTTTGTGTGTTTAACCTTACTACTCTTAGGTGATGCAACAAAGAAGAGACCTTCATTTTCAATTTCTTCAAGAGTGTTGGTAAAGTTATCCTAAATATTTTTTTTCTAGGACTTGGGTTCTTTCCCTAATGCTTTTTCTTTCTAGCCCATTTCTTCTATAACCTTCATTGTCTAAGCTTTTTTTTGTTTCTTTTTATTCCTTTTATATCTGTTTGTTGTCTTTTGCATCCTAATATAAGTTGACTTAAGTTCTATTTTTTACTCCATCTCTTATGTTGATACCTTTATTACTTTGATCTTCATTGGTTGGTTCATTTCCTCGTTGTGGATCAATGCCTTTATTTTGTTTTATATTTTTTGATATTAATTGTTATGTATAGCTAGTATTATAATTTATTGTGAAATATGGGATGCTATAGTATAATTCAGGATTAACTTTAGTAATTATTGCTAATTTTTGAAGAGTCAGAGACTTCTTTCTGAAGAGTTCTTTTTTGGGGGATATTTTAGAAAATATATGAATGTAGCCAAAATTGGCCCAAAATACATCTCAAGCCATTGATCTATAATGATCCAACGATGGTCGACACATTGACCGTCACCTCTTTAGATGTCATGTCAGCACACCCCTAATAAATATAATAATATTCACGCCCAAAAACTTGATTTCTCACTTGATACATGTATGCCATGCGTCTTATTTCCATGATCATTTGAGAAAACAAGTGGATTGTTTCCAAAATACATCTAGAGTCATTGATCTTTGTTGATCGAATGATGGATGATGTGTCCCCTTTCTAGTATAATGTAAATGATGTCAACATTGTGTCACCGCATGTGTCTATATTATTTACCATGTCTAAATGAATATTGACTAGTCACATATGATACATGTATGCCATGTGTCTTCTCTCTTGAGACATTTGATAAAAACAAGTCGAGTGCTACCAAAATCGGCCAAAAATACATCTCAAACTGTTGATCTTTGTTCATCCAATGGAAATTAGGGCATCCCCTTTATTATATTTACACTAGTGATGTTATAATAATTATAATATTAATTATTATTATATTCTAATAACAATAAATTTGTATTTCACAAAACTATAAATAAGTGACATTTAATTAGATTGTTTCATTGATTAGGAGTTTCATTGTGGATACTAAGTTATTATTTTTGATATAAAAGTAGCCAAAACTAGGGGTTGGCCCTTTACAATAGTGGTGGCACAACCAACCAACAACCAGCAAACAACCACATAGACCCCCCTAACAATTTAAATCAAAAACATAAGTAACAACATAAGAGTAATTAAAAGTACTAGATATCCTACCCTTAAGACTAGTAGAAGGGTTAGTTTGTGCCCTTTACTTCCCTCATAACTTCAAGATTGAATGGATAAATGTGATTTTAAGAAGAATTCATGAGATGCACATGTGGTTGGAGAATGGACTAGTTAATATTACTAAGGAGATCATTCATTGAGTCACCAAATATGTTGCTCTCAATGGAAAGAGGACCATGTGATGCTAAATTAAGGAAGTGATTAAGGCTAACACAATGGCCGTGTGGAACAAAAGAGGTATGACAATTTCTACCACCACAAACCCTGTAATCAAGTTTGGAGTAAGGGTGAAAACACATAAATTTTACTAGTTAAGTAGATTGGATAGTGCCCCCTATATCATAGTTGATCAAACATGGAAGATTGTTAAGAAGGATCATTCATTAAATATTGTCGAGCTACAATTGACACAATTAGTAGATAATTTATCATCAATCAGGAAGGGCAAACATAATGTGTAAGTTTGGATCCCTGATTGTCTACAAATTTTTCTATGTTCAAAATATTTTTCCTATAATTGGAGATGTTGTCTAGAGTCAAGACCATCTAGTGACACAATGAATCAATGATTTCATTAATCAATTGGGAGAAAATTTTGATAATGTAATGGATAGTTGCTTTGATTAATTTAAGAAGAAGATTAGGAAGAGGAGAAAAAATCATATATCTTGTTAGAATGGTTTAGAATAATTGAGAGGGGGTGAATAAGTTATCTTTAGGTCTAGGTGTACCAATTAAATTTGTAATCACTTCAAATACTTTAGATCTAAACATTTGGTATCTTAGTCTCTATAGAAAATAACCAGTAACATGAACTTGCAGTTTATTGTCCTAATAGTATCAAACTTTCATAAATTTAAACATTAATAGTAAAAAATCTCAGATAACATTCACACAAGTATGACACTAGGATTTAATGTAGAAACTCAATTTGGGAAAAACCACTAGTAACATGTCACAAATTTTTTACTCTTCTAAAGTGAGCTCTGTTAGGAGCCAACCCTATTAAAGATTACAAAGTACACTATTAAATGTGACCTTGCTAAAGGATTTAATCACCTTGTTAGGGATGACCTTGTTGGAGGGCTTAAGAAAATTCCATTAGAATGCCACTTTGATTAAAGGATTTACATATGACTGTTAGGTCAACCTTGATTAAAGGATTTCAATACTGAGAAAATGGTTAGAAAGTAATAGTAGATTGATTTGAAAAATATAACTCACTTTGCAAATATAGATCTTTGTAAGTATATACAGAGTATTTCTTTGCCATAGCATATTTCTCCCCCATACTATGTGATCCACTATGTACACATAATTTTTCTCTTATATTATAACATATCTCCCCCTATAAATTTCCTCCCATATCTCATCTCCCCCCTTTTGATAGTAAATGTCAAAGATTTATTCTAACATATTTACATGGAGATACCAAAATGAGATAAGAATTTAGAATGTACCTTGAGGGTAATTACTAAGGTTTTATCCCAGTTTTCTTGTAGTACTTTGCATGTATTAATGGAAATTTGCACTTCTACTCACAACTCAATCATATGATCACCAACAGAGAAGTTGTTATCATGGATCAGAGTCTTTGAATATACAATGTGTTTCTACATAGCATCCATGATTGGAAGGACCATATTTTGTATATCAACTGATGTTGAATAGATCCTTACTTCTTCTCTTAGCAATTTAGCTTGCATGTCTGACAAAAATTTGATCTTCTTATAATGTGCAGAGCTTAAACTAGGGTCAAGTTGAAACTATTGGGCACTTGCCTTAAGATCTATATCAATTTTGGACAATTTGTCCTTTACTTCCTTAGTATACTCAATGACATCACATAGTTTTGCAAAAAGTGATGACAAATTTGAATAGGATGCCTCAAGATTGACCAAAAGTGTTGAAAGCTCAACTTGATGAATGGTTATTTGTTGAGCAATGTGCTCCAACACTTTATTATTGAATTTCTTTTCAACCTTTTCAACTAGTTTTTCTTGACCTTTTGGGTCCTCATTGAACTTTTGGACTACCTCTCCAAGCTGAAACAAAATAGGTTGAGAAGAATCCACCTCAATTCCAATAGCCTTGGTCAAAATATTCTTGGCATCATCTATTATCTTGTACTCTTTGTTTCTTTCCTCTCTCAATCTTTGTTGTTTGGCCTTTTTCTGGAGGAGTTCACCAAATATGTGCATTTGGTCTGCTGAAAGATTGTAGATATCCCATTTGGGAATTTTTATTTCCTCATCCAAATCTATATCTTCTTCTATTTCATTTCCTTCCAAAAAATTTGTACTTAGTTGAACCTTAGGTTCAACTGTCCTTGCACTTATTGCTTTTGTACCCAGAATGGAAATAATAGTGGACATATTCGGGCTTGCAATAAAAACTAATATAGTACTTACTGATGAAATACTTATAGAAATTCTTGAAGAATCTAAAATTGATGAAGTCAAAATTGTAGAATCCAAAACTGAAGTAGACAAAATTGGAGAGCTTATTGTAGATGTACTCAAAACTGTAGAAGTTAGAATTGGAGGAGTGAAGACTAAAGAACTTAACTTGTTATATGAAAGAGTGTGTAGCTTGGTTAATGAAGTGGAAGTCACTTCTATCAATGATATGCTAAGCTAAGTTGGGTCAAAGAGTGTTTGGACATTTGATGTATCAGTAGTAGTCACAACCAAACTTGCTGAAGCTGTCTCCATACTTGATGTAGTCAAAGGTTTGCTTGGGGAGTGAGGAAGTGAGGTGATGACTATAGTAGCTATCTTGACTAGGTTAGTCTCCTCATCATCTTGCTTTTCTTCCTTGGTAGCTTCTTTAGCCTGATCCTCTTCATCTTCCTCATTATCAAAATAAGTCACTTCTTCAACATTTTCCTCCTCATCTTTCTCCTTATCTTCTTCTTCATCAAAATCCTTTACTTTAATTGGAAATTCGCTTGGTTTATGAAGATGGTAAATGTTCTTCCATGTGTTTGTAGCATTCTTAACAACATGGTCTATATCCTTAATCAAAACTAAACAAGTATTCAACCTTAGAGTCAGTTTTTCTTCATTTTTCTTTAGAGACTCTTTCACCTCAGCATCTAATATACTTAGTAGTAACTGCCTCAGGCTTTGTGCATATATGTCTTTGACTATTTGCATGGAAAAATCCCATCTTGGCTTTATTTTCTCTAGTAATTCACTAGAGACTTGAGAGGTGATTTGGTTTGGTGAGTACTTCCATTTACCCATTTTTCTCAGCCCCAGTTCTTTAACTTGTTTCTGCTCAGCCTCTATCCTAGTCTTATATTTCAAAGATTTAAAATTTGTTATTCCAGCTCCTTCTTCCATTTTCTTCAATTTTTCTTGAAAGATGGGTGGAGGTTTGCTGAAACTAATGTCACTTCCTTTCTTTGACCTCCTTGTGAAGACTACAGTGGATGATTTTGTAGGCTTGGTAATGATCACCTTGCCCTTTTTCTTCAAAGGTTCTTTTTCTTTCTCAGATTCTTCTTCATCCTCTACCTATTCCTCGCTGTCACCTTTTCCCTTGGTTAACATGAGAGGTGCACTAGATTTTAGTTTGGCTATCCTCCTCTTTCCTTTGTTAACCGCTTGTGGGAGCTTTATCTCTAGCTCTATTCTTGCCTTAGCTTCATCATAAGTACCAAAATAAGGGGCCTTGGGATCAACAAGTTCATTGAAAAGGGCTTCAATGATATCCTTGGTATCATTAATATTCACCTTATAGCCAAGAGGTTTGACCCATGCAACTCTAGGCTTAACTATCTGGATATATACCTTATCGTAGTCCACCATGAAGCACACATCATCCATGTAGTCTTCAACTAACTTCTTTGGAATTTTGAACCTATTGTTCATTTTATCTTCAAACACATCGAAGTAGTTATCTATGATGTTTCCATAGTTCTCACCCATTTCTACAATATATTCATTTATTTGGTATAGTATAGGCACATCTTTTCTCCGGACTACAATTTTTTTGGAAGGGAAGAACTTATGGACATAAAAGAATAAATAGGTTAACAAAGAACCAAAATTGGGTGGATTATTCTTTGAATTTCTAATACTTTCCATATTCTTATTGACTTGCCTTAATAATAACTTGACAAGGTCATAAGATAAGTTGTTCTTCACCACTTTATATGCAAAATCCACAGCTTCACATGATATAATGTTAAGAAGGTTTGAACTATATATCTTATGAGCAATAACATGAATACCAAACTTCAACTTTGCATCAGTAACATTGCTTATTTTTATACCTTTTCCATCCCACTCAACTAGGGTTTTCTTTTCCAACTCTGCTCAACCTAGGGTTTTAGTTGTTTTGGCTTTGGCGAGCATGGGAAGGCCAATGATTTGATGAGTCATTTTCTTGGTAATTAGAATTGGCTGCTCTAACCACAGTTGTTTGTTAAGCACCTAGCTAAGGATATACCTAATCCATTTAAATTGAAACTCGTAGGGCATATGGGGAATGTGTGTTAATTCTTTTTCTTCCAAATGTTGATGCTTAGGTTTTAGGGTTCCATCAACACATAATTGAACTAGGGCATCATCCATCTCCAAAGTACCAATTTCTTGAATTGCACATTTAAAATGAGTTTGAATGTCATTAACAAGAAGTACCTTGGGAGGGATTTGAGATTGAGCTCTGCTTGGGTCTAGGATTTCAGCAACTGCAGGTGCAAGCTTGAAATCCAACACTTTCCATTCAACTCCTCAAACCAACATGTCAGAACCTCTCTTGACCTTGCTACTGTTGGATGCCATTTTCACTCGGTAGCTTGAGAGAACTTTGAAAACTTTTGCAAGAAATTTTCTCAAGTTTCTTGATCGCACAAAAAATAGCTCTTCGCAATAGCACTTAAAAATTCATGGTAAGAATGAATTCAATTCCATGCCTTTTGTTAAATTTTTTTCCATTAATGCTTAGTATGGAGATAGATGAGTTGACATTATGCTTGACAAACTGTCACCCACTATTCTATATTGATCACTTGGAAAAGTCTACATGACTTGGTAACCATAATTGCCTTCATTACTCCTGACCTTTCTCGGTAGAGTCTATGAATTGACCTTACTTGATAGAGAAGGTAACTCGGTAGTAACTAATACTGATCTTTCTCAGTGATCCCATTGTATCTTTTATATTGATTTGAATCTTTGTCATCTTTCAACTAGAACCGATTCAGATGTCTTCTATGATAGCTTGGTTCTAGTTCTTCCTTGAGAACTTAATTAGGAATGGTAGAGTCACCCAATTCTTGAGTGACTTGACCATCATTGCTCAGACCAATATCCTTGGTAGACTTAGGAATCCATTGCTGTCTCATCTTCTTTTGAATGTTATCAGCCTTTCCCTTCTTCTCATCTTAAATTCTACCAGTATTCATACAATTCTTGGCAAGATGGCCATGTTTTTTTACAAATGAAACATCTTTTAGTGGTATCTCTTTTCCTCATGTGATGTTTAACACAATTCATACCAATGTGTCCAAATTGCCCACAATAATGACATCTACACCAGGTATTGTAGTCCCAACCAAATATTACTTTCACAATTTGTTCTGTAGGATTCAATGCCTTTGTTTGCATTCTGATACCTTGTGTCCATGTTTCTTACATTTATGATAGTTTCCTTCAAATTTTAGTTTCTCTTTGCATTCATTAGCCTTGTCACCATGCTGATTGCAATTGTAACATTTTCCATTGAATTTTTCTTTTCCATTGCTCCAACATTTGTTTGATGTATGACCTATCTTACCATAATGATTGCAAGTAGGTCTTTGATTCTTTTGACCACCTTGTTTGAAGGATTCACCTTCTTATTTGTATCCAATTCCTACTTTTCCCTTTTTCCTATAGAGGTTTTTCTCATTCAGTTGATCCATGTTTGCTTGAGATTTTATCATTCTTTCATTGATTTGTTTCTCAGTGTTTAGGTCATTTCTCAATCTTTCATTAATTATTTTTTCAGATCTCAACTCATTTTTAATTCTTTCATTGATTTGTCTTTCAAAGTTTAGATTATTCCTTATTCTTTCATTTTCAAGTCTTAGGCTCATGATTTCCTCATTTGCATTGGAGAGCTAATCAATAAGGTTTGCTTGTTGAAGGGATTGGTTCTGGATCTCATTGTTCCTTCCATCCATCTCTTCTTTTATCTTGTTTCTCTATTCCAAGACTTCACATAACCTTACTGACTAAATTTCTTGTTCTCTTTTCAACTTTCTTACTTCTTCTTGTAGGGAACCATTCTTTTCTAAGAGTTCTTTGATTTCATCATTTCCTTCATTTGAACTACTTGAAGGGTGAAAGTCTTCAATTCTTTCTTCAATGTAGAGATCATCATTCATTTGATTTGCAAGTTCCTTTCTTCTTTTCAGGTATTGGGAAAGTTGCTCCTTACTTTTCTTGAGTTGGGCAATGTCCATTTCTAGATCCAACTTTTCATTGTCAATAGCTTTGTCAAGTCTAAATATCTCCATATCCTTGATCTTTGCTCAAGCTATTAGACTTTCTCTTGAGAACCACAAAGCTCTAATACCAATTTTTAGAAATATTCAAGACTATGCTAAGTTATTGAGAGGGGAGGGGTGAATCAATAACTTCTAAAAATTTAACAATTTCAATTCTTAATCCAATAAATCAATTAGCACTTAATTGATCACTTTGATCTAATTGCATGCATGAGAAATTAAAAATATGAAAGCATCCACAACACTTGAACAAAAAGATTTGGTGACCTAGAAACCTTCCAAATAGAAATTAAGACTAGGGTGGGGATGATACCCACAAAATTTAGTACTGCAACATAAAGTTGGCTTGTTAAGGCTTACATTGATCACTTCTAATGATTTTCCTTGTTAGGAGCAATTAGGACTGCTATGTCTACCTTGTGAGAGGATTTACAAACATACAATGAAGTATGCACTCGGTAAAGAGATTTAGAAAAGACTATTAGGTCTACCTTGTTGGAGAATTTGACTGGTTCACTTGTTAGGATGAAACATTATATCTTTGATTTGCAACTAAGTTTTTTGATAGAGATTCCTTACTGTATTGATCACCTTTTCATGATAGATTTGTCATTGCTACTCCATGTACTAATATAGCCTTTATAATTCTTTATTTTCTGTATTCACAATACATATGCTTACACATTCACATTCTTGCTCTTACTTACATTGGATATGATACAATACATCACATATATATACCAATCCAATTTACAAAATTACATAGTCGGCCATAACACTAGTTAAGACAAATATTACAAAGTCGGCCCACATGAAGACACTTGGGTTCTGAAGACTAACTCAGTGAGGTTCTGATACTTGGCATCATCATGCTCTTGTTAGACATAGAAGCTTAGTTCATACTGATCAATTTCAAGTAGTCTTGAACCCAATCTGCACTGGTGACTTAGTAGAGATTGTGCAACTCAGTAAACACTAAATCACTTGGTTACAATGAAGTAGCTTAGTTAACACTGGCTTTACATCACTTGAACTACAAACTCGATAGATACTGCAATGCTTGGTAAACATAGGCTTTGCATCACATGAATTGCAAACTTAGTAACCACTAATAAACTTGGTGTTTATTAAAATGCTTGGTTTGAACTGCTGGACTTCACACTAACTGAATCTACTTGCTAGCCACTAGGATTAGTGCAAAAGACTCAGTAGCAACTGTAGAACTCAATAGCTACTAAATTACATGGCAAACACTGTAAACTATTCAATGATCTTGGTAGCTATACATAATCTAAGTTAGTGTGTGTCACTAATAACAAACTTGACTAATATGTCAACACAACTCACTCATTTACTAGCCTCCATTAAAATCCCCATTACTAATTTTCTTGGAAATCCTTCAAGTAACACTCTTCACCTCAACACTTCACTGTTAAGCCTTCTACAATAGTTTGTCAATCAAAAAAATCAAAAAATGCTCCAACCTTGCTAGGTTAGCCCATGTGCCTCCTTAAATAGGTAGTTATGATCTTTTGCCACTTAAACATCATCGTAGATCTTAGGGTTTTGATCATATTTAACACATATAATGAATCTATCTACTATTTTATCTCCTCTTTTCTCTTCTAGAAACTTCTCCAAACTTCTCCTTGAATTCATGCATAGAAATAGGAAAACAAAGTTTCCCTTAAATTAAATGCTTCAGGTCATCCATCCTTATCTTCAATATGATTTCCATATTCTAAGAATTCAATTGTGTAGGCTAGAAATCAAGATTTCCTCATAATCTATAAAATTTGTCTCTCAGCTAACATTGGGTTTTGACACTCAGTGATCACTAAATTACTTGGTCGATACTAACAATTATGTCCAACATGCTTTCTCATACTTGATCAATATTGATGTTGGGTCGACACTATATTTTTCTCAACGTATACTATAGCTTGATCAACTCTAGCATCACTCAACATAAACTTCTAGTTCCTCAATCTTTTGCTCTTTTGCTTGGTCAAGCCTATGTATTTGGTCCTTTATTATCACTTCTTCTAGGCTTCAATACAACTATATTATCCACTTATGTTATGATTAAAAAATCATATTATCTTGTTAAATTCTAACTGATCAAGTGTCCATTATAGTTCCACATAACTCAACCTTTCCTCTAGGTCCTTTTGTTATGTCTTCTTCTCAAACACTCTTCATCAATCATCTTGATATGACCCTCTACTCAAATAGAAAGTGTCTTACCAATAAGGTTTGACATCAATAACAACATAACAATTATTCTAATTATGATTTCCAATAATCTCCCTCTTTGGAATTTATGGCAACACCTCTAGTTACTAAGCAATCCAAAACATCCAATTGCTTAGTATCTAGTATTAGACCTTCATTAAAATTATTTGTTTCATTCTAATTCTGATCTTAGTGTCCAAAAATCTCCCTTTTTAGTTTAATTCTAATTCTCATCCACGTAGCTCTGATATGCAATACATAGACTCTCTCTATCATATCAAATCACGAAATCAATTAGCTCCTTTGTATTACTGGCAACATCATTCATTGATATGTCATGGTTAATGCATTTTCCCTCTTTGTAACATAGTACATTCTCCCTCTTCATATAGTAACTATATAATGTCTCCCTCTTGGACAATAATTCCAAAGACACTTCATCTTTCTCATGCATATTTACCTTGTAGATATCTTCATGTTAGCACTGTTAGGATAAACCACGAACAGAAATAAAAAATACATGCATATATAACCAATAATAGAAAATAATAGATCACATAGAAATGAACACAAGGCACCAAGATTTAATGTGGTTCACCCAATCCTTGGGCTATGTCCACCAAACAAGAAGTCTGATCTTATTACAATCCAGTGATTACAACCTGATTACAGTTCGTAATCCCTTACAGCTCAATACCGTTGTAAGAAGCAATTTTGCATCACCACTATAATACAATCCCTAACCCTAAGCCCTTTTATACAAGTATTAAACCACTCATTAATAGATTTGGCATCGATTTGTGATGGCTATGTGTCACAATTATGATAGCCATGTGTCGCCACTGCGATAGAGATAAACGTCGTAGTTATTTAGTCACAAATTACGATGTCTATTCTTTCTCATCGCAATTATGATGCCTATCCATCACTATGCAGCCACTTATATTGACTTCAACCCCATCACAATTCTTGTGCTTTCTGTTGCAATTGCGATGAGGTTTCCATCGCATCTACAGGAACCCCGTCACAATACTTGACCAAGTCGTCACAATTGCGACACTGTCGACCCCAGAAATTGCGACGTGATTGCTGTGGATGTGATGGAAACTGCGTTGCAATTTCTGTTATTAGTGTCACACTTGCGACGGTTAGAGAAGTAAAACAAAAAAAAAATATTCCATTTTTCAAAGCCCACACCACTCCTTCCATTGGTCTTGATCTTCTATTCACTCCTCTCTTCCCTAGGTCACTGTCCTGATGATGGATTATGGCATACAATCAGGAAGTAAAGAGTGCACATAGTTACTCAAATAGGTTCCTAAACTTACATGCCAATCTATATGGAAAATATTAATAGCCTTTACACCTCAAAATTGGGCTCGATGACAAATCATCATATTTTAGGAGGCCAAGGTAGGCTAGGCAATTGATGTTAGTTAATGTAAATGTTCCACAAGGAACTAGTCAAAGACATTCTTCAAGCTCTAGAGGTGCACAGTTATCATCAGGTTGTGTGATTCAAATATGCACTCCTAATTTTTGGGCCATTTCATTAGAAGGGAACCACGAGATATCTATAGATGACTAGGCATTTTGTTCGAATACTATTAAATTAGTAGCATTTATGTGTATGCTTGGAAACAAAGATGGAAGATAGCCTTGGCGATGCTTCTGATGTTAAACTGAGATTATTGAGAACTTTAACAGTAGACCCAACAACTAAATTAGTCACTGTCATAAATCTAGATTGCCTTTAATAAAAATAAAGAACTACTATAATGTAAAAAACATTACAATTATAGCACTGCCACCCTAGTTGACAATAGAATTACAATTTAACAACTACATCTAACATAATATTTACTGGAAGACCTAAAAAAATTTCACACTTTAAAATAACCTTTAGAAAGGTCAGCATGCAATCTTTGCATGAAAAGTGAAAATGCATGTTGAGACATCTACCTCTAAATTCCCTAGCAATATGCTATGCATACAAAGTATAGATGCTGCATCATATGATCTTAATGAAGTAGATCTAGTTGAAGGTGCAGATTGTAATAATTGCTGATAGGAAAATATAGTGATAAAATAGAATATGTCAAACACAATCTTGCAAATCTAACTCCCAAAGTTTCACTTTTGAAATATAAGCTCTTCACAGCTACAAAAATACATAGAATCATGGACACATTTGCCAGACATTTAAATGCATGCGGTTCCACCAATGGATAAAAGTGGCAACACATAATGTCCATGTAAAGATGTCATGGTGTGTACATGCAGATAAGCTTGCTCAAAAATGAACGCCACAAAAAATGATAGGCAATACCCCAAGTACAGGATATGAAAATTGAGCTTAATTCAGCAAAATATTTAATTAGAGCATATAGCTTATGAACCAAATCTAAAGCAACTTAAAGTATGAATAAGAATGAGGGTATAGAATATGATGAATGTGTGCATGTTTGCTGACAAATAACATAAACACTATTAAATAATCCTATGTTTAAAAATGATTTACCGGTAAGAAACCATATACACCAAACAAATAGGTAATTGAACCAAGTTATATATAATAGCAAAGTGGATTACAATCTCACCAGGACAAATGTCATCAGACCAAGAGATCCAAATCCTAAAAACAAAAAATCTAGTCAAGTTTGCTTCTAAAGAAAGTAATCATGTTTCCTTCCTTACAAAAATAATAGATATATGTAAGATTAGATATAATGATTAGTTCAAAGCCAGATTCAATGAAAAATAGTATTTTGCACCACTAACCCTGTGCAAGGAAATCACTCTGCACATCACCGTCATAATTTTTGCATGCCCAAACATAGGCACCATCACTCTTCAAAGCATAGGCTACCATGTCATCAATAAGCCTATGCTCATAACTGTTGATGAATCAATCATTGAAAGAAGTTATTGTGTTCCCGATAGAGTCAAGATAATCAACATTACAATCTCCATATTATTGTGCCAAGAAACAAAAGCAACCAGATTCCTGCTGCATCATATTTAGCTTTCCAACTAGCCTCATATACCTCTTGGAAGATATCTTTAAACCTACCAATTTAAGTCACATATAAGAAGAATCTCTGAGAATATGAGGATCATTAAGCTAGCGAATCATAAAGAATGATAACATGGGAAGTAAGGTGTGTTAGAGAAAAAGGTAAAAATAAGATCATCAATCCTTGTATTGATTTGAAAACATACTTTCCATCATATTTTTTTAAAATTGTGTTTTTAGTACTCAAGTAAAGTGGCCATTTCTTCTCATAAGTTGTTTCCATTGATGCATCAACAAATGCACGAATAGACTACACATAAATAATTAATCATAATTGAATATTTGAGATTTGCTCAATTAGAATTAGAACAAGAAATTATATTTGTCATAAAAGAGAGGACTACATACCTCATTAGTACTATACATAGCTAATGCTATTCCTCCATCTCCTTTAAAGTCATATACCTCCAACTTTGTAGTTTCACCTCCGTTCTTTGGAACTGCATCAGTTGATAGAAATCACTGTTGCATGCTACAAAGAATACTAATGAAACAAAAAATAGATGTTTTTTGATCTCTGATAGTGAAACCACAATGATATTCACTAAGCCGAAAGACAATAATATTATAATTCAATGTGTTCACAAGTTGTTAGATATGGAAATAATCCAAGTATCCTTAGAAGTGGAGTTCAAAAAGCAACAAGCTCTTCACTTTTAGTGATAAAAACCTCATTACCTTTTTTAACATCATTACCTTTGATTGTCTTTTGTGACCTTTTCTTGACTAAAGACTTATGACAACTATAATGTCATTCCTAAATGACTCTAAAAGACCTTTTAAAACACTCTTCACACACCTATAACCTTAACTAACCCCATTCAAGCCTAAGTTGGCTTATGTTGCCAATGCTGGCAATTTTACAAGATCTTGTACTTTGAGTGCATTTTACATCATTTAGGGACTTTAATAGCCTATTACATCATGTAAACACTTCCATCCACCCATAACTCTTCCTAGGATACCCTAGGACTTCAAATGACCCCTTACATCATATTGACTCCCTATTTGTGCCAATTTGAGCTTCACTTACATCTTATTGAGCTTCACTTTGTTTCGAGAATAGTTTAATATTCTCTACTAAACAAGGCCAACCATGTTAAGGTGGAAGCTCATTTGGCCCCACCCCCCTCCCCCTAACATAACTCTACATTCCCCGTTAACATCTAACATTCATTCATTGTTTCAACCATTAATAAAATGTAACATTCAATCAATATCACATGATAACATTCATTAACACATTAGATTTGTAAACATGCAACATTCATCAATATTTTGCATTAACACATAATTCATGAACATTCATTAGCACATAATTAAATTCATTGAGACATGAAATTCAATCATTATCAATTAAGGTATGTAGATGACAATCATTTATTTTTCTTCTTTCTATTTCTTTTTTCTATGTAAGCTCTAAGAGGAGCATCAGTGTCATCATCAATTCCCCGCTCATTAGTTCTTTTCTCTATTCTTGATGATCCCAAATTCCTATGCTGTTGCAAAGGGAGGTCCTCTACAATAACAAATAAAAGAGTTAAATTAAAAATAATTTATTATAATTGTTAAAAGTATTTAATTAGTTTAAATAACATAACTATGACGCTCTTTACTTGATCTGACCACATCATTTTGTTTGGACTCAACGTCAACACACTCATGAACATCAACCTCTCGATCCTCTACAGCTGCTATACAAAATGTTACATTAATCCAAACACCAATTACAATTACATATAAAAAATTTAATAGCAAATGTATACCTCCACCACTGGGATGCACATCATGTGAACCTTCAGCATTCATAGATTGTGAAGAAGGATTGTCAGGCTGCATTCCAACATCCTACACATTGTTATCATTGCTTGCTTAAAACAAATATACTCACTTTATATTGGAACTTAACATCAAATAGACTAATTGGTAAAGTATTCAATTTGAAATAAATTTCATTTAGCTTATTTACTTGTGGCTCAGATACATCATTATTAGAACCTTCCACACTAATTTCAGCTCGTAGCCGTTCAGCCACGGCTCTATAGCCTTGTTGGAAGCCAATTCTCTTATCCTCTTCTGTGAGGCATCTCTTGAACTATGAGCCCTGCATTTTTGTGTGGTATGGTGAATTTTACTTGCATTGTTTCATCAACCAATGGAGGTTAGTTAAAATATCAAAAGGAAATACAAAAGTTGCAAAAGTTGAGGATCATGAATACTTACAACTCGTGCTTGAAGTTTCAAAAAACCACCAGAGTTGAGCTTGTGTGTCCCGTGCTTTTCTAGTCTTGCCTTTGTTGCCTTTGATGTGTCAAACAATCTATGAAAAGTTTGAAATATGTTAGATAGTATAAATATAGAGGTTAATTAGTACATAATTACATTCTCAACAATATCACATACCTTGGTGTACTCTCTACTGGTGTAATTGTATTTTTCTTGTTAGATTTATACTTTCCATCCAAAATCAGAGCTTTCCACTCAGCCTCAGGAACATAGGGCGGATGCTCGTACCTAGGGTTATCCCGTAAATTTTTTCTGTACTGGTCCCTAATATACTTCAAACATAAACTAGCTTTTTCAAGGAGCTTGTTTCTCTCAAATGCACGAGGTCCAAAGAGTTGGGTCATGCTCTCTATAAGATCATCCTTCAACTTTTTGTCTTGGAGATTCCACCTTTTAAGTAAAAAAAAACATGTTAGACTCATAAATGAAGTAAAGCTACCTTTAATATAGTTCAAGAAATAGATGAAAAGGAAAACTATTCTAGCAATGATATGAAATCAAAATAGTGGTTTGGGGTTTTATTTAGGATATGATGTTCCACCAGGTATGCACGATGGGTCCGAATATTCACAAACACTCATCACCAAGTTTTTTCCAAAAAACATCATTCCCTACAAAACAATCATGGGATCATTAGTCGATGAAGAGTGATCAAAAACTAAATTACTATTATATCACTATAGAATAATAACTTTAAAGTACCTGGAACTTTGGCTACTTTTAATGGAATGCCTTCATCATCGCTGACGATCAATATGACATCCTTCACCATTCCTGTACTAGGAACATAGGAACATCCAAGGAATGATGCTGTAGCTCCTATTGCAAAAAGTTTCATAAGTTTCATAAGTTTAGATGAATTAACCTATTTCAGATAAATTAACAGTTCGGTATGCTCTGTTTAGAGGAAACTACCATTAGCATTTTCGTACAGGCATATATTGGCAAATCAGAGATGCATCTAAGAATTGCAGAGACTAAGGATAATAGATCAGACATGCAATCCATCATTGATTGCATGTAATAGATAGACATCCAAAACAACATCAGATTAATATACAAGAATATATATCCATATTTGACACTGCAACTCAATCTCTATATTAGACATTGCAAGTCCAAAAGTCTATATCTAAAAGAGAAATATCATTGTTATAAGCAACATATCACACTCCATTACATAAACTATAAAGATAAGATAAGATATATAAATTGTATCACCATAGGAAACATCATCTCATCAATTGTTGGGTATATACTTTGTCCTATTAGATATCACAAGCATTTCTGAAAGCAATAAATCATTTGCATAAGATTGTCAGCTACATGAGACGCAACAACACATTCATATCAATAAAGTGATAAACCATATCCATAAGGATAAAACACTTTTATATCAGTTATCGCATTTATTTCAATTTGTATATAGAAGTTTATCTAAGTGCAACTTTCATTACTTGCTTATTTTGCATTTATTTGGCATAGTGAAAAAGGAAGTAGAGATAATTATCCCTATTTCCTTGCTTATCCAAAAATGGGATATTACATCTATAATTAATCAATAAATATGAGTGTCCATATTTTTAGAATTCCCATAAAATCTTTGCATAATGTGTCCAGTGCCTATTTGAGGCCACTATGTTGGTGTTCATATGTGCATTCATCCTCTTTTGATGAATAATTTGTGCAGGCTTAGTGGTTAGTGTAAATCTGTTCAGGCTGCAGTGAACAAGTATAATTTGTGCAGGCTTGGTGTACTCATTGAAATAGCAACTGAACAAGAGTTAGCAATTGTAACAGTAAAAAAAAGGTGATGATTCATGCAAGAAGATGTGAAAAATACACGAAAAAGTAATGTTTGAGTTCAAAGGCAGTAGACATGTGAGTTTGGTTAATCATTCACGTGAATTATAAAAACCAAAAGTGTATCAAATAAATAGTTGTAAAAAAATTGTGAAAAAGTTTAAACGTTGAGTGACTACCAAAGGGGGGTCATTACAATCTACATCGTAAACACATAACACTTAAACAAATAACAAAAGAGAGAAAAAGAGGGATTTGTGTACCAGTAGATGGTGCAATAGGGAATTGACGATTTAAGCAAGTTTCCTGCCTTTTAATTTCTAGCTTCATATGTATCTTCTTTGAAGATATGGTCTCATTGCAATGTTGAGCTTTGATTACTATTTCATTGATGTATCTTTGAGGTTGCTAGTGTCCATGGGAGGTAGCAAAGTTGCTGCAGTCTTGAACACATTTGTGGCAAGACATTTATTTTTAGACAACCAATTTTTTATATTTTTTGTCACTGTGGGTTGCTTCATCCCTAGTATGTTTTTGAGGAAGAATCCCTCTCTAATAGAGGGTTAAAATGAGCTAGTTTTTGTTAGTTTTTTGCAATGTAATTAATTGGACCTTGTGACCGTAAAATGAACAATTATGATAGTTGGTCATTTGATTCTACTTACAATTTTGGGAGAGTTTGTGTTTATTTAATTGACTTAATTGATTAAATCCATTGTGAGTTATGTACAATTTCTGTAAACATTTTACAATTCAATGAAGCTATCTTTACTCATCTCACTTTTTTAGCAGATACATCTCAAAGTGTCTTAATCAATACAAATATGATGTTGAAGGCTATGAATTAATAATTATCTCATACATTCATTTCTTGGTTATAATGGTTTTAAGGCTGTTAATCATGCAATGGGCTACTATAAAAATGATTTAACAAAAATAAGATTGTTTCTTAACTGATTCAACAATGTTATATGGGTGAGGTATTTTCACTAGAATCCAGTGTGATGTAGACCTTTCACACACACCTTTACCAAGAGTAGCATCATCATTCGCAAGGGCAATTCAAAAAAGATTAAACTCAGTGAGAAAGAGCTATGTGCATCATTGCAATCTTGCTGCCTTTGTGGGTCACAATGAAGCCTATGTAGAAAGAGGTCTGCTATACGTACTCTTCTTTGTTTTTTCTGGCACACTTATTTAAGTTGTCATGTTCCTCATTTCTCCTCTTTGTAAAACTACAAAATGGGACCGTGAAAAGTGTGGGTAACCAAAATGAAAAACATGCTTAGCCATCACATACTAGATAAAGAGTCTTAAAATGACTCAAGGGTCTACCATTCAAAACCAACATTGGTAACTAAGCCTTAAAAAAATTAAGTGTTCAGTTTAATTCATATATGGCTATCCATAGACATCTTCAAATGAAATGAAACAGATAAGTAAAATTTTTATGACAATTATGAAAACCAAAAAGTTAACAGAAGAATCATAAATGGTGTTTTTCACAAGTGAAAAGCACTCATGCCTCATGGGGATGAAAAACCACTCATAGAAGAATGCCTTATTGCCAAATGAAAGTGCCTCATTGGAACTAAAACAACATCACAGTTCTGAAATTAAATGTACAAAGTATCATCTATATTTTAATATGTATCATTTCCTGTGTATCTCAGTTCCTTGAGAATACAAAGCATCATCTATATTTCAATATGTATCATTTCCTATGTATCTCAGTTCCTTGAGACTTGGGAACTCTACAAAACAAATTATATGCAACTCTATGTAGTGCTTCATAAAATAATATATATAGTCTATATGCTATATCTCACCTGATCAAAAGTATTGTTCTATGCAAATCCAATATTTCATAGAATTAAGATTGATAAATAAAACCAATTTCAAAATACTGTTCAAAATCAAGCTCAATATGATCAACAGGCACTATGTCCCTAAAAAATAACTCCTCCATATCTTGTATAAAAATTATATTTCCAATTAATTTAAAAAATTGAAATTATGACTAGTAAAACAAAGTATTCAATCAAACTTTCACAACTATCTTGGTAATCCCTTGAGATATCAAAGACAACCAACTCCAAGTCAATTTGCAAACAGTTTTGAAAGAAGAAATAATAGACTTACGGTTTGAGATTGTTAACCCAAACCAAATGAAGTCACTTGAGAATGAAATTACCAAACCTTTCAACTAATTCAGACTAATGTTCAACAACTATGTTGGCTGTAAGAGTAGCTTCGACAATTGCTCAAGATTTTACAAGAAATCTTTGTGCACTAACAGACCACGCTGATGTCGATAACTGTCAACATCAAGATGCTCATATCACTGTGTCTTAGATATGCTTTAAACATGTGATTATGTCTTTGGGTGCTTTGATGAGTATGATGCCGATGACTTGAAAATATACCTTTTGAAATGTAAATGATGCCGACAATAACCAAGGCAATTACAATGCCTTTAAAATGTACAAAAATATCAATGGTGTCGATTATCATCAAGGCAATTACAATGGCTTTCTAAATAATGTCAATGATAATCAAGGCTATAAGAAGGCCTTTCATTTGTTTCGATGCATATAGACCAAATCCTCATCAATGTCACAATGCCGACAATCAAAGCAATAGATTACCACTCGATTATCCGAAATGATCCATGCAAGTTTTTTATACCAAGATGAAAAACATTATCTATGAGTCATCATATCCTTTCATCATTAGCACCATGTTCTTGCACCAGTCACTGGACAATTATCAACCTTGTATACAATAATAACTTATCCATCTTGTATGTAATAAGACATTTGTAACTTATAAATGAAAAGTTGATAAGATACTAGTTCCTTATGAAAGATAAGAATGTATAGAGCATTGCTATCTCGTGTAACATGATGACTGATGTATCAAATGACAATAATGCATATCAAGCTTGTACATAACAAGGATGCATGAAGTATCAAGCATGCATAATATGTTACTATATGTAATATGTAAAGGGGACCATTGATCTTGTATATCTATTATAACTATCAATTGAAATTAGTGTGCAATATTGTGTATCGATTGCCAGTCAATGCTACAATTGTATACCTTGTGTATGCCATTAACAATCAATATATAAATGTATTAAACTAAAGAGTTAATGTGTATCAATAAAGTGTCAAACAATACAAATCCCTTTGTCACCAAGCATCAATAAACTTATATGAGTATGCCATGTATTGAATTGACAATGTGATATTGCATAAAAAAGGAATATCGATAATAAATGTATTAATGTATTGATACCAACATCAATATCAATTATTTTATGATGAAGGACAACCAAAGCGAACAAAGAACAAGAAGAACCCAACAAGAGTATATAAATGTGAATTTGCAAAGGTTGAACATGGAGAAGAGGATTGGGGTTGGGGCCTATAGAAAAGGGTAAGAATGTTATTTTTCTAATGGAAACAAATGAACACTATGGATTTAGAGTTTGAGACTTTGAAGGATATAATAAAATCTGCATTTGGAATGAAGATCCTACAATATGGCATGGTTATATATAATGACACATAGACTGGGCTCATTTGCAAGACTTACAATGGGCTAAGCATAAGTGACTATGTTATGTCCTTTTAAAGATCTATATTGAGAGTTGCCCTATGGAACTAAAATTTGATCATATGTATATTTTTCATTAAGTTTAACATAATTAAAAAGGGCATGTAGGAAGAGTAGGCCCAACATAAACATAATAAGATTTTTATGGAAGATAAAGTCATTATAAATCAAGAAAACCAAAAATCTTCAATGCGACTCTTATAAAGCCTTTGTAGTTGGCTAAAAATTGTTTAGGAGAAAAAGAAAATTGGGGAGAATAAATGTACATATGTAGTATCACATTAACTCAACCCTAACCCTTGGGCTTTGTTGTGGCGAAAGTTCCAGAGTAGCCTATTGTTCTTTCCTTTCCAATGTCTACAATGGTTGCTTGTAGAAGTGAACTAAAGGTTGGAATTTATCATATATGGCTTAATAAGGAGACATGAGTAGTGAGGGCAGAGATGGGTTCCCCTTGTAGGTAGACCACACCATGTTGGGTGGATGTGTTCTTGCCACTTGTGGGCCTAGGGGTGCTGTATCCTGCCTTTGGGATTAGTTGTGGAAAATGTTCTAGGGCACCCTATTCAAACCCTAATATGGTTGGCTATTCTAAATAAAACTATAAATTATGTCTACATATGAAATGTTAGTAATTTAGTTGTTTATTTACTTTAAGTTTCAATAGCTATCATATGTTTAATTATAGAGAACAATTTGTATACAAAGTTTGTTGTGAAATTCTTACTTTGGGTAAAAATCAGTAGGGGACACCGTTATACCAAAGAGGTATATGTAGAAAGGCGAGCTAAATAGGCATTTGCAACACAAATAGTTTATGGGAGAAATCAAATAGTTTATGGGGTTTTCCCTCATATATCTAATCTATATAGGGGCGAACCATATAGAGAAGCGGGAGATCGAAGGTGCCAAGATTCTCCATTTGATCTGTTGACTTGTAAAAAATATGCAAAATTCATCACAAATTTTGAAAGATTTAAACAACCTAACCTTTTTTAGATGCATGACAGAGGCTTTATGTACTTTAATTGGCCGTAGGTGAGCAGGCAAAGATTTGAATCCTTAATTTTTTAAACTGTTGCTGGATTTTGAAGAATAGCTTTTACTTTTGAGATGATTCCTTGTAGCCCACCTACCATGGTCAACAAATGATGTTTAGATTATGAATGAAATCAAGGTAGCCCTAAGGTAGTCTGATTTAGGGCTTGAATCACATCTTACCTAGGATGCATACTTGTACAGCCGCTTCAAGCGAATTCCTTGGAAAATCTTTGTAAGTTTGTGAGCCTCCATTTGTTAGAACACACATAGCTAGGTATGCTCAGCTACTAGAGCGTACTTCTCGTAGATAACACAATAGAAATGTTTGAAATGTGCGCATATATTGTATGGTACATGTATATTTTTTTTTTTCAATTAGAGCCCGACTCTGTCGCAATTGTGACACCTAAGTTTCTTGATGTTGCAATTGTGATGTTGTCAAGCTATATTTGAAAAAAAAAGCCAAAGAACACATTGGCATCGCAAATTGGCCCCTAATGTATTAGCGACTTTAGGGTTATCCCATGTCAGCCCAAATCTACGAATGACAAATCTACGAATCTCGATAAAATAGGGCCCAAATTTTTTTTTAGGGGTGATGCCCCGAACCCCACTAATTATGAAGTATGTATAGTACTTTCTTGATCAGTCACCATAATCTAAAAATCTCCCACTTGGGGACTGATCAGGCTCCACACCAAACAACAATCTCCCACTTAGAGACTAATCTTGTAGCAATACCACTACCACATGGGGCTCCCACTAGATCAAACCACCCTAGACTCTGCTGTTCTTTTATTCATGTTCAGTCTAAAAGACCAACCAATGCTGAAGAGGAGTTCAACTTCTCACTTGTTACAACTTTTATCAACATATTTGCTAGATTATGTATCTTCTCCAACTTTAATTGTCCATCCTCCAAAACTAACCAAATGAAATGGTACCACAATTGTATGTGTTTGGTCTTAGAATGTAGAGCTGAATTCTTTGCAAGATAAATGACACTCTAACTATTTGTGAACAAATAATTATCCTTCTGAGGATGTCCCAATTCTTCCAAGAAGAATTGAAGCCATATCATCTCCTTGGCTACCTCTGTAGTAGCAACATACTCTACCTCTATAGTGGATAGAGCATTAATCTTCTGTAACCTAGAAACCCAGCTCACGACTGCCCCACCAACAGTAAAGACATAACTTGTAGTACTCCAATAGGTATCAATATGCCCTACCAAATCTAAGTCAACATAGCCCTATAAATTAGTAGTAAATCCCCCAAAGTGTAAACACTTATTGGATGTTCCTCTCAAATATCTGAGAATCCACTTGACAACATTCCAATGCTCAAATCCTGGATGACTCATATACCTGCTAACGACTCCCATTACATGTGCAATATCTGGCCTAGTGCATACCATAGCATACATCAAGCTTCCTATAGCTAAAGCATAGGGTACCTTGGACATCTTATCCTCCTCTTCCTGTGTCTTAGGATACATCTCCTTAGTCAACTTCAAATGACCATGTAAAGGTGTGCTGATAGCTTTAGCATTCTCCATAGAGAAACGTTGCAACACCTTCTCAACATAATCATCCTGAGATAGTGTTAATGTTTTGTTCTTCCTATGTCTGCAAATCTTCATACCAAGGATTTTTTTTGCTGCCCCCAAATCCTTCATAGAAAATGCATGTGCTAATTGGCATTTTGGTCCCTTAATATGATCCATGTTAGACCCAACTACAAGCATATCATCAACATATAAACATAAAATAAGGTAGCTATCATCATCCAACCTCTTAAAATTAAAACAATAATTTGAATGACACCTATTATAGCCATGTTGATGCATAAACTTGTCAAATTTCAGATACCATTGCCAAAGTGCTTGCTTCAAGCCATATAAACTTTTGTTCAATTTGCACACTAAGTTCTCCTTACCTTTGACCTCAAATCCCCATGGCTGAGCCATATATATTTCTTCATCCAAATCACCATGAAGGAAGGCTATTTTAACATCAACTACTCTAAATGCAAATCTTCAATAGCCACAAGACTTAAAATAGAATGAATAGAAGTCATTTTAACAACAAGAGAAAATATCTCATCAAAATCAATTCCCTTTTTCTATGCAAATCCTTTTACAACTAACCTCGCCTTAAATCTTTTCTTACCTCCTTCCTCTTCTTTCAGCCTGTAAACCCACTTATTCTATAAAGCCTTTTTACTTGCAGGCAACTTGCACAAATGCCATGTCTTATTCTTTAGCAAACAGTCCATTTCATCTTTCATTGTAGACTCCCACTGAATCTTAATATCCATCTGCACAGCTTCATCATAACTTTGAGGTTCACCAACATCAGTAAGTAAAATAGAATACAAAGAGGGAGAAAATCTTTGCGGAGGTCTAATTTGACTTGTTGATCATCTAACATTCACTGGTGTGTGTTATATTTGTTGTTGCAGTTGTTGCACATCATGAGGAATGGCTGGAACATTAGCTTTTGGAGTATCATCCAACACCACATAATCATCTTCTTTCTTCTCATGTTGCTGCAACAAATCTTTGTACAACACTTTCTCATTGAATATGACATCCTGACTTCTAACAATTTTATGATTTTCAAAATCCCAAAGCCTATAACCAAAATCATTAATGCCATATCCAAAAAAGACACATTTCTTTGATTTAGCTTCTAGCTTGGTTCTATTTTTAGAGTCTATATGAGCAAAAGCTTCGCAACTGAAGTTCTTGAGAAAAGAATAACTCACCTTCTTACCAGTCCATGCCTCCTCTGGAATACCATAGCCCAAAGGAGTAGAGAGACCTCTATTAGTCAAATATATTGTAGTATTGATAGCCTCCACCCACATGTTTAAGGGCAACCCAACATGCAACCTCATGCTCCTTGCGTGCTCCATTATAGTCCTGTTCATGGGTTCAGCCACTCCATTTTCATGCAGAGTCCTTTGAAAAATTATTTGTCTATGAATACCATTAGTGGATCAATAATCTTCAAATTCATGATTGCAATACTCACCACCATTATCAGATCTGAGACATTTTAATTTCTTACCAGTCTCATTTTCAACCAAGCATTTCCATTTCTTAAAAGTTTGAAATACATCAGATTTCTGTCTAAGGAAATAAACCCATACTTTTCTAGTTGCATCATCAACAAATGTAACATAATAATGAAAGCCAAAAAGGGAAGATACCTAAGCTAGTCCCCATACATCTATATGCACAAACTCTAATTTCTCCTTTTTGTTTTCGTTCCCAGTCTTTACAAAACTCACTCTCTTTTGTTTTCCATACACACAACTTTCACAAAAATCCATATTAACACATTTTAGACCTAGTAAAACTTTCTTTGAATGAAGTACTTTCATACCTTTCTCACTCATGTGCCCAAGTCTATTGTGCCACAATGCTGTATCAGAATCTATAGCAGTTATTTGTTCTCCCTGCTCAACTGCAACAATTAATCCTGAACATTCATTTTTCTCTGAAACAATCAAAGTACAAGGAACAATATGACCTATACAAAGATATAAGGTGCCTACTTTCACACCTTTTTCTACTACAAGGGAACCTTTTGAAACCTTCCAATTTTTATCATTAAAAGTAACTACACAACCCTCATCACCGAGATGCCCCGCTGAAATTAAATTCCTACTTAGCCTTGGAACATGTCTTACCTCATTTAGTAGCCAATGATTCCTATTCTGCAACTTAATCTTAATTTTTCCCCTTCCAACAATTTGACAGGGTTCATTATCCCCCAAATAAACAAGCCCAAAATCCCCTTGGACATAATCAATGAAATAACCTCTATGAGGTGTAGCGTGAAATGAAGCACCAGAATCTAAAACCCATGAATCATCTACACTTTCTAAAGACAAAAGCAAAGCATCCTCTTCAGATTTTTTACTTGCCACATTTGCCTCCTTGTCTCCATCTAATTTATCTCCTTCATTTTTCTTTCAATTCCAACAATCTTTCTTTTTATGACCTAGTTTGCCATAGTACCAACAGTTGTTTGGTCCTCTTGATTAAGACCTCTTCCCCTTTGACTGTCCTCTTGATTTCCCATGATTTCTAGAGTTACTTTCTCTCTCAGTTGTTCTGCCCCTACTTTGTGCATTCAAAGCACTTCCTGATGTAGATCCACCTGAGGATTTCCTACGAGTTTCTTCACTCAAAACAACACCGATCACATCATCATATTTTAGGGTACTAGATCCATGAACATAATTACTCATAGCCATTACCAAGCCATTCCAACTTTAAGGAAAAGAACACAAAATCAAGATAGCCCTAATTTCTTCATCAAAATTTATACCCATAGAAGATAATTGACTAGTAATAGTATTAAACTCATTTAAATGATCTTCAATAGATCCACCTTCTGCCATTTTCATATTAAATAAATGCTTCATGAGAAATACCTTGTTTGAAGTGGAGGGCTTTTCATATAGTGTCGCTAGGGTTTTCATCAACTCTTCTGTCATCTCTACTTTTGTAATATTAAATGCCACTGATGGTGCCAAGCATAACCAAATGCTTCTGAGTGCCTTTCTATCCAAAAGATCCCATTCAGCATCTGACATAGATCCCTAATTCTTGGCTTTACCTTCCAATGACTTCCATAAATCCTTCTGATACAGATAGTCTTCCATTTGCATCTTCCATAACTAGAAGTTCTTCCTAGTAAACCTATCAACCCTTAGCTTACCCTCATCTGCCATCGCTCCCACTCAACCATGAGACTCCCACTTAACCATGAGACTTTCCTACAGAGGATAACTGAAAGACAACCTCCCTCTAATACCACTTGTTAGGATAAACCATGAACAAAAATAAAAACTACATGCAAATATAACCAATAATAGAAAGTAATAGATCACACAAAAATGAACACAAGGCACCAAGATTTAACATTGGTCACCCAATCCTTGGGCTACATCCACAAAATAACAAGTCTGATCTTATTACAATCCAATGATTACCTGATTACAGTCTGTAATCCCTTACAGCTCAATACTGCCATGAGAAGCAATTTCACATCACCACTATGATACAATTCCTAACCCTAAGCCCTTTTATACAAGTATTAAATCACTTTAGGGTTATAACATGTTGACCCGGACTCCACTAATTATGAAGTATGTACAGTACTTTCCTGATCAGTAACCATAATCTAACAAGCACTCCTAAATCTCATTCACCATTTTTCATATATTCTTATGACTGATACAACATTTTGTACCTCTCTCTTCACTACTTTAGGAAACTCTTAAAGTGTGACTTTCTACATCAACTTGTAAGATATTTTGATCAACACATTTGATGCAGAGCTCCATCTTAGCTTAAGTAGTCTTAGCTAGGGGAATCACCCCTAATTTTCCTTTGAGATACTCATGTGCATCCATAGGTAAAACCTTAGTGAAAATATCATCTATTTTCTGCATGGTGTTCACATATTCCAATCTCACTTCTTTATCTTGAACTAACTTTCTCAAGTAATGATACTTGATAGAAATATGCTTGGTCTTTGTGTGCATTATAGGGTTCTTTAATATATTTATAGCACTTGCATTAACACAATAGATAACAATGGGATCAATGGTCTCTCTCTTCATCCCTTTCAATAATTTCTTGGTCCATACAATGTTAGAACAATTCACTTCTATTGTTGACTATGAAATGCATTTTTGCTACTTTCTTGTCCATGAAACTAATCTCTTTACTAGAAAGAAAGCTCCACCACTTGTACTTTTTCTTTCATCAATATTGCATGCCCAATCCGCATCTATGTACACTTTTAGTTCAAACTTGTCATTCTTCTTGTAATATAAGCCATAATCTTCTATTCCTTTTAGATATATCATTATTCTTTTTTTGGACATCATATGATTCTCCTTAGGATTTATAGAAAATCTTGCAACAATTCCAACTACTAGTGCAATATCAAGTTTATTGTGAACAACATATTGTAATTTCCCAATCATTGATCTATACAATGTCTGGTTCACATTAGTAGAATCATCATTCTTAGATAGCTTATGTCCTATAGCCATAGGTGTGTTGACTGGTCTTGAATCTTCCATCCCAAAAGATTTTAGTATCTCCTTGATGTAATTTTGATTAATAATGTACATACCTTGCTTCATTTGATATAGTTGTGATCCAACAAATAATTTGATTTCTTTAAACATAGATATTTCAAATTCCTTCTGCATCCCATTTACAAATGATTTACATAATACATTTTATCCTCCAAATATGACATCATCAACAAATATTTCAGCTAATAGTATCCCTTTATCACCTTTAGTTTTCAAGTACAAATTACTATTATCATTAGTCCTTGCAAAACCAATCTTTAACAAATAATTTTGCAGCCTTTCAAACCATTCTCTAGGAGCTTGTTTTGATCTATATAGTAATTTACTCATTTTACATACCATGTTCTTTTGGTTGGGGTCAATAAAACCCTTTAGTTATTCAATGTAAACATTTTCTTCTTGTATTACATTCAAAAATATAGATTTGACATCCATTTGGTATACTTTAAATCCTTTATAATAATAATATACAAGTAGTGTTCCAACTCCTTCCAATCTTGCAACTATGGTAAATATTTTCCCATAGTCAATACCTTCTTCTTATGCATATCCTTTGCATACCCATCTAGCTTTGTTCCTTATGACTTCCCTTTTCTCATTCATTTTGTTCCTGAATACCCACTTGGTTCCAATAACATTGTTGTCATTTGGTCTAGGTAATAGTGACTAGGTTTTACTCTTCTCTATTTGTTCAATTTCTTCATTCATTTCTTGAGTCCAATATTCATTTTCCAAAGAATCCTTTACTAATTTTGGCTCAAACTCACAAAGTAAAAATTTATAACTTCTAAGTCTTTTCCTTGTCATAACTCTAGAGTCTTTGTTTCCAATGATTAGTTCAGGTGCATGGTGTCTTCTCACATACTCTTTTAGTGTAGGCTTTTTTCTTCTTTCCTCTTCTATAAGTTCATCTTGAAAATTAATTTTAGGTTCATTTTGAATTTCTACTTTTTCTTTTGGTTGCTGAACATTGTCTTCCTAGTTTTTGATAATTTCTTCATGTATCTTGGCATCATTATGCCAATGCTCAACACCTGCAGTATGTTGCTCAACATCCTACTACTGTAGCTTGACATTCACAGTTTGTTGTTGCCCAGTACCCTTGTTCTCTACCTAAAGGTAAGGTGTAGGGAATACCTTCATTTTCATATATGAATGTTTTGTAGTCTTCAAGTTCTTTCTGGCATTCAACTTCATTCCTTTCTGCATATTGATTAACTTTTACATTTTCACGTTCAACAACTTTGTTAGTGTTAGAGTTCAAACACTTGTAAGCTTTTCTCTTAGAGGAATATTCTAGGAATATGATTTCATCACTTTTGGCATCAAGTTTTCCATTTCTATTGTGCTTCAGTATACAAAATTTTCTTTCGAAGACTTCAAAATATTTCACATTAGGTGTGTACCCATACCATAACTCAAAGGGTGTAATGTTGGTACCTTTCTTGACTTGTACTTGGTTCAAAGTATAAACTGCTATACTTATAGCTTCTCTTTATTATTTGTGCAACACATTCTCCATCAACAGTGTTCTAGCACAATCCATGATTGATTTGTTTCTCCTTTCAACTATTTCATTTTGTGGAGGGGTCCTTGGTGATGACATCTATCTCTACCATTGCAGAATATGTTGAATTCATTCGAGATAAACTCTCCTCCTCTATCAAATCTCAAGCACTTTAGACTTGTACATATTTCCTTTTAACTCTTGCCAAATACCACTTAAACAATTGGAATGCATCATATTTTTCTTTTAGAAAAATCACAGTCATCATTCTATAATAGTCATCAAAAAATAGAATGAAATATTTATCTCCATAGTAGCTTTGTACTCCAATAGGTCTACAAAGGTTAGTATGAACCAATCCCAAAATATCATTACATGAATATGTCTTGCTCTTGAAACAAGACTTTGTCATTTTTCCCAATTGACATTGTTTACACATGAAATTATTAGGTTTCTTCAATCTTGCTAATCCTCTTACTCTTTTCATCTTACTAATGCTTACCAAATTATCAAAGTTCACATGACACAACCTCTTATGCCATAACCATATATCATCATATTGTGCAAACAAGAATGTCTCATTATATAAATCTAGATAGAACAAGTTACCTCTTTTTGTTCTCCACTTCTAATTAGTTCACTAGTAGCATCAAATATCTTGGCCTTCCTATGATAGAATTCAACTCAATACCCTAATTTTTTAAACTATGAAACACTTAACAAATTATAGTTAAGTCCTTCAGCTCAATAAATATTGTCATGCCTAATCCCACCAATCAATTATATTGATCCTTTTCCTTTCACAAGACATGGTTCATCATTACCAAAATTAACACAACTACCTCTATATTGTTCCTTGGTTTTAAACTTACTTATATCACCAGTCATGTAATGTGAGCAACCAATATCAATTATCCATCTATCACCTTTACTCACATATGAAATTAATGCATTTTTCTCATCTTCATCATAATATTCTTTCATAGCAACATAGATAACTTCTTCATCATTACTATCAGACTCATTGTCAGTTTCTTCTTTAGCAATATAACAAGATTTCTTACCCTTGTATATTTAGTACTTTTTTCTTCTATTGTCTTTGTCATCTCTTCTGCCTTTGTACTTGCTTTCCCTTCTTTCATCCTTGTCTTCTCTGCTAGGAAATCTTGCAGTAGTATGAACAACTTTGTTACATGAAAAATATATTATATGAAGTTTACCTTTAAATTTTCCTCTGTCTCTTGGAAGTATTCTAGCCATCAATGCTTCAAGCTCATCAAGATCATCATTATAGATATCACTGTCATTATTCACACACTTTTTTTTTCTTTCTTGTTAATAACCAATTGAGATTTAAAAGTAGATTCAATAATGGTAGGAGTAAAATTATCAAATTTTGACAATTCAAAAGTAGTAAGCCTACCAAATAATCCTTCCAAAGTAATATTGTTTTCATTTGTACATATTAGTTCTTGTATTGTAGATAATCTAATAACATAAATAGGAAGTAGGGTTCTGAATACTTTGCTGATCATAGTTTCATCATCAATGTTTCCATTTGATCCTCTTATAGAATTTACCACTTCTTTGACTCATCCACAGTATTCAAAAAAGGTTTCACCTTATGTCATTCTTATCTCATCAAATTTTCCTCTCAAACTTTTTTAGTTTGCTCTCAAAACATTTTTGTCTCCTCCATAGATAGTCTACAATGTATCCAACATTGTTTAGAAGTATTGCACCCTTTTATATCATCAAACTTGGTATAGCTTAGGATTGATGCAATCTCCAACAAATCCTGATTGTGTTCATGCTTCTCTTTCATTTGGTGAGCTATCAAAGGCCTTGGTATCTCTACATATGCATTTTCCATATAATACACTACCCCTTCTCCAATTCCTCCTAGATGAAACTTTATCAAACTTTTCCATGCAAGGAAGTTCTCCCTATTCAAACTTGGCACCTCCTTTTTTGTACATCTTGATCTTTAGCTTCAAGTACCTTCAATTTTTTTCTAAAAGTACCAATGCTCTGATACCAATTATTAGAATTATTTTGAATAACTAGGGGGGGAGGGGGTGAATCAGTTATCCTTAGGTCCAAATGTATCAATTAAAATTTTAATCACTTAAAATAATTTATATCTAAACATTTAGTAGCTTAGTATCTATAGAAGATAATCAATGACATAAAATTGTAGTCCACTGTCCTAATAGTAACAAATTTGTAGAATGCAAAATATTAACAACAAAACATCTCACATAACATCCACACAAGTATGGCACTAGGATTTAATGTGAAAACCCAATTTGGGAAAAATGACCAGTAACATGTTACCGGCTTTTCACTCTTTCAAGTGAGCTCTTCTAAGAGCCAACCCTATTAAAGGTTATAAAACAAACTGTTAAATGTGACCTTGCTAAAGGATATAATCACCCTATTAGGAGTGGCCTTGTTAGAGGGATTAAGAACATTCCATTAAAATGTCACCTTAATTAAAGGATTTACATATGACTATTAGGTCAACCTTGATTAAAGGATTTCAATACTGATACAATGGTTAGAAAGTAACGATAGATTGATCTGATAAATAAAACCTACTTTACAAATACAAATCACAAATTTAGCCCAATAGTTTTCTCATTAACTAGCCTCCATTAAAATCTCCATCGCTGATTCACTTGGAAATCCTTCAAGTAATCACTCTTCACCTCAACACTTTACTGTTCAACCTTCTATTAAAGTTCACCAATCAATAGAATCAACAGCTACTCCAACCTTGCTAGGTTAGACCTTGTGCCTCCTTAAATAGGTAATTCTAATCTTTTGTTACATAAACATCACCATAGATCTTAGCGTTTTGATAAAATTCAACACATACAATGAATCTGTCCATAATTTTGTCTCCTCTTTTCTCTTCTAGAAACTCCTCCAAACTTCTCCTTGAAGTTATGTATAGAAATTCTCAAAAATAGTTTCCCTTAAATTAAATGCTCTAGGTCATCCATCTTTATCCTCAACACCCTTTCAATATTCCAAGAATTCAATTGTGTCGGTTGGAAATCAAGAGTTCCTAATAAATTGTCAAATGTTGTCCCTTAGTCAACACTAGGTTTTGACACTCAGCCATCACTAAATTACTTTTTCAATAATAACTGTTCTATGCAACATACTTTCTGTTACTTATTCAATATTGATAATCAATTTTTTGTGATGTGGAGCCTAATCAGAATTAGAGGTTTATTTGGCACGATTTTCTCACCATATTATTTCTAAAGGGGTTTGGGGGTAGCACTTCCAAGATAGGGTCAAGGGGCAGCACCTCAAGTTTTCTCCCTATCACAATACAAGGTGGGGTCAAGGGGTAATGCCCTTGCAAGGGTTTTCAAGGGTAGCACCCCTGAAACCAAAAATTCTCTTATATTGTAAAAGGTGTCAGCTGCTATTTTTTCCTATTGGATGACTTATTCTAGCCCTAATTTTGTAAGTGGCAAAAGCTTGTATAAAAAGGGCTTAGGGTTAGGAATTTCATAATGTAATGGTGATATTGTAGCTTCTTGTGGTAGTATTGAGCTATAAGGGATTGTGAATTCTAATCACTAGATAATAATAATATTGGACTTGCTATTGGTGGACGTAGCCCAAGGATTAGGTGAACCACATTAAATCTTTGTGTCTTGTGTTCTCTTCTGTGTGATCTATTATTTTATTATATTGGTTATATTTTCATATAACTATTATTTCTATTTGAGGTTAATCCTAACAAGTGGTATTGGAGCTAGACAAGCATATTTTATTTTTCAACCAGATCATCATCATTATTTTTAGTAATCCTCTGTAGGATGGTCTCATAGTTGAGTGAGACTCTCATGGTTGAGTGGGTGCTATAGCAGATGAGGGTAAGTTATAGGTTGAGAAGTTTAATGGACAAAACTTTTAGTTATGGAAGATGCAAATGGAAGACTATCTTTATCAGAAGGATTTATGGAAGCCATTGGAAGGAAAATCCAAGAAATAGGGAACTATGATAGATGAGGACCGAGATATTTTAGACAGAAACGTACATGGAAGCATTTGATTATGCTTGGGACTACCAGTGATATTTAACATTACAAAACTGAAGATGATGGAAGAGTTAATATAACCCCTAGTGAAATTGTATGAAAAGCCCCCCACTTCAAACAAGGTATTTCTCATAAAGTGTTTATTTAATATGAAGATGACAGAAGGTGGATCTATCACATATCATTTAAATGAGTTTAATACTATTACTAGTCAATTATCTTCTGTGGGTATTAATTTTGATGAAGAAATTAGGGCTCTCTTGAATTTGTGTTCTTTGCCTAAAAGCTGGAATGGCTTGGTAATGACTGCGAGTAATTCTTTTTTTGGATCTAATACCCTAAAATTTGATGATGTGATTAGTGTTATTTTGAGTGAGGAAACTCATAGGAAAATCTTAGGTGGATCTACATTAGGAAGTGCTTTGAACACACAAAGTAGAGGCAATACCTATAGTAAACCCAACAATACCATACCAATCTTCCTTTGCATACCACACATGACTAACAAGATCCTCATGCAGACCATCATCAATATCTTTTAAACTCATATCAAACACAACATCCCATGATTCATAAGAATTTACCTATTTGACATCTTCATCTTTGCTTGCCTCTTTCGTGTTGTCAACAATGCATGTAACTACTTCACTTGCTTGATCTCCAATGAAGGAACTATATTCTTCCTCCATTGCTGCAATCTTCAATTCATCTTCATATTCTTCTGGCATACAAATATGGTTATCTTCATGCTCTTCCTCTTCTCTTTCATCTTCTTCAACTTTAGGTCCACAAATGATTTCCTCTTCATCTGCTTGCTCTTCCACTGGATCATCTTTCTTTTTCACATCCAAGGAATTATCAACATCTCTTTTCTGGTGACATGCTCTTCATTTCCGCAACTCATCTTCTAATTCATTCACTTGCTTCTGCAAATCAACTAGCAATGATTGTTGATTTCTTTCTCTAAATTTCTCTTGTTGAGGAATCCTTAGAATCCATCCAATCACAAAAGTCATCTTCTTCTTTCTCTTCTCCATAATCAAGTCTTTAGAAGAAAAATCTCATGCAACACAAGAACCTTGTGCAAACTACCTCACAGTTAGCGATCTGTCTACAAAATAAAAAACCTCTTGAAAAACTTCACCCAACTCAAGGTCCTGGTGCAAACTGCCTCACGTTCGGCGATCTATCTGCACGCTTAGGAACTCTTGCTCTGATACCACTGATGATGGGCCAACCACCCATACCAACTCACAACCAAAAATGCAACAATATGAAGATAGAGAGATGACAAAAATGCTTCATAAAAGCATCCATTAATACTTGAAATTCATCAGAAGAGATTACATTTGAAGAGCTTACAATTCAAGAACTTCTATTTCTTGAACTTCCATTAGAAGAGCTCCTATTTCTTGAACTTTATTACAAATGATAATAAGCCTTGCTTAAATAGGCACTTCTAACCCAAGACATTACAAACACAACCAATGTGGGATAAAAGGTAAATACAACTACTTTTAAATAAATATTAAATTCCCACCCAAATACAACTAAGCACCCAACAAATATTAAATACATGATTTAAGGATCTTTCCACAAACTTCTAAGATGCCACCTACACACCTCGATTAATGGAATGACAACTATTTTTATTATTTTATATTTATGCCACCCATGCACCTTGAAAATAGAAATTCCTCTTTTCTCCTTTTTTCCTATTTTTTTTATTATTTTCCTTCCATTTTCGTCACTTTCTCTCTCCTCCACAATTTTTTTTTTCTCTCTTTTTTTTTTTTTAATAATTTAATTTTCCCATGCAAGATACTCCTGCATCAATTCTAGAAATCATAAAAAATCAAGAAGAAAGTCAAAGGGGAAGAGGTCTCAATCAAGAGGACCAAACAACTACTAGTAATGTGGCAAACTAGGGCATAAGAAGAAAGACTGCTGGACTCGAAAGAGTAATGAAGGAGATAAACCAGAAGGGAACAAGGAGGCAAATGTGGTAAATAAAAAATATGAAGAGAATGATTTTCTTCTTTCTTTAGAAAGTATTGATGATTCATGAGTTTTAGATTGTTGCATTTCATGCTACACCCCATAGATGTTATTTTATTAATTATGTCAAAGGGGATTTTAGGCTTTTTTATCTAGGGGATAATGAACCTTGTCAGATTGTTGGAAAGGGAAAAGTTAAGATTAAGTTATATAATGAGAATCATTGGCTACTACATGAGGTAGGAAATGTTTGGAGGCTAAGTAGGAATCTAATTTTAGTAGGGCAACTTGGTGATGAGGGTTGTGTAGTTACTTTTAATGATAAAAATTGAAAGGTTTCAAAAGGTTCCATTGTAGTAGAAAAAGGTGTGAAAGTAGGCACCTTATATCTGTAGAAGTTGATGAAAGCCAACTTCACAGCTCACCAAGATCACTTGCATGCAAATAACTGCTAAAGAGAAATCAAAGAAGGAAGGGTTGAGCTTGGAGAAACTAAATAGACTGAGATAGAAGATACTGCAACAATGAAAAAAATTGCTATACAATATGCCTTGAAAATGAGTTATGAAATACAATGTAAGAGCTCAAATATAAAGGCCTCAAGGAAGCTTCTAGAGAAAGCTAGAAAGTGCTAGGAGATAAGTGTGACAACTAAATATACATCCACAAAGGTGGGATATCCTTGATCAAGGTGAGAGGATAAATATGACTAGATAGGAACAAACTCCCGAATTGTCAACAACTCATCAACAACTCCTAGATGATGACTAAAGTCTAAATGCATTTAACCTAAGTAAACTTAAGTAAAAGAATAAATTATTAATAAATAATTATTTACTCTAACATCCCCCCTTAAGTGCAACTTAGGGGAATGCACTTAAGCTTACAATAGCTAAGATGAAATGCAGAATGGGTCCTGACAACAAGGCCATGTTAGGTACCCATGTACAATGCAAAGAAATGCAACCTCTAAAAATGGGGAAAGAGAGAAAACCATATGGAAAAAACCCTCCCCCAAAAAGATGTAAGAAAACCTAGTGAAGGACTGAAGAAGCCTCCAACTAGTGGAATGTCTCATAAAAAAGAAACAAAAAGAATATCATGAAGAACATCACTGAAGCATGAAGAAGCTACAAACTTTGTCAGAAAGAAATTGCTGATCTGAAGAACCTCCATGAAAAAATAAAGGCACGAACTGAGAGTGTCTATATGGTAGATGATCCATCTCACTGAAATGCATAGGTAGCTAGCCACTACAATCTTCTAGCATATAGGATCAAATACTAAATACATAGCTCACACTATCAAACCATCAAACCAAGGAAGCATTAGAACAACAAAATAACCCCCCCTTAATGCAGACAGGGTATGATGATAGTCAACTAAGAAAGTGGGCCAAAATACTTTGTAGAAAGAACTAAGAATAGAGAGAGGAAGAGGTACAAACAATTATAAAGGCATGTGTCACTAACACATCATGGGGCTAATGTCATGGAAGGGACACTCACTTGAAAAAAGAAGAGGGCTCAAAAATGGCAACAACTAACCCTCCATGGTGCTTTATAAAATAGTGCAAGTACAACTATCTCAAAACAACGTTCATGAACCCAAAATGCAAGAGTGGCACTTTATGTCAATGTGTTTACATAAAGATTCTTAAAAATAATATCAACAATGATGAGAAAGGGAAAAAAGCTTATATAAAAGATAGTACAACTCAAAAAAAAAGATCCCATGCCATGAAAATGATCCTCAAACTTGGAACACCCAAGATATCCACCAAAGAGCAAAAAAACCAAAAGCATGATAAAAAGAGCATGGGGTAGAATCTAAAGGAAATGACAACATTTCAGAAAAGTAGATAGAACCAACTTTCCAAAAATATAATGTTTTCAAAAAACAAAGATGGGATGCACAAGATAAGCTCATCAGAGTGAAAAATAAAACATCTAACTTTGACTACAAAAATGAGCCATAAAAGTATATCAAAACATGAAAATGCTTGCATTAATGTCTCCATCTCAGAATCAACTTTCTAACACTTCTTTTAGATCAGAAAAATACCTCTATATGCTCAAGTTATGGCCAACAAATTGCAAGTAGGTCAAAAGGACCCCGGAGAGCGTGTAGGTGTGATGATGTAGTGCTGATGTCAATGAATCACTCGATTAAAATTAATGGCCATAGGGCTATCACAACAAAAAAGAACCACATGCCATCCATGTGGTAGTTGCTAATGTGGGTGGGGCCATGTGGTAGTGCCAATGTGGCACTTGCCAACACGTCCAACTATCGCTATCATGGTAGATGTGCAGAGAGGTGGTGACAGGGTGGTCACCGTTGGTGGCGATGGCTGTAGGGTGACAAATGCCAGTTGTGCTATAGGCCATGGTGGTTGGTGGGAGGCCCAACTATGGTGGTTGGGATGCGATGTTGCCATGGTGGCATGACTAACTACTGTGGCTCTCGGGTTATGTGGCAGTGGCACTGCTGTTGAAAAAGATTTTTTAATTTTTTTCATCCGTATAGTCTGTACAGCTACCTGGACAAAAAAAACTTGCCTCCCAGAGAAACTTTCTCCAAAATTGGAAAATTTTATATGGATTCTAATTGTAATGGGTCTTTTGAACTCAATGACAGTGTCCCTTTAGGCCCAAAGTGCTCTGAAAAATCACTCTTGCTCCTAATTGAAGTAAAATGCAAAAACAAACTAGGGTTTGTGTCTTCGAATCATAGCTTCAAAAATCCTTCAACCTGGAAGCAACAAGGAGGCTCTGATACCATGTAGAAGTTGATGAAAGCCAACTTCATAGCTCACCAAGATCACCTGCATGCAAATAACTGCTGAAGAGATACTAAAGAAGGAAGGGTGGAGCTTGGAGAAACTAAACACACTGAGAGAGAAGATATTGCAATAGTGAAAAAGAATTGCTATACAATACACCTTAAAAATGATTTATGAAATACAATGTGAGAGCCTGAATATAAAGGCCTCAAGGAAGCTTCTAGAGGAAGCTAGAAAGTGCTAGGAGATAAGTGTGACAACTAAGCATACATCCACAAAAGGTGGGATATCCTCGATCAAGGTGAGAGGATAAGTATGACTAGATAGGAACAAACTCCTGAGTTGTCAACAACTCATCAAAAACTCCTAGATTACAACTAAAGTCTAAAAGAATTTAACCTAAGTAAACTTATGTAAAAGAATAAATAATTAATAAATAATTATTTACTCTAACAATATATTTTGTACATGTCATACTGTTCCTTCTACTTTGATTATTGCAAAGAAAGATGAATGTTTAGGAATAGTTACTATAGTTAAGCAAGGAGAACAAATAGTAGCTGTAGTTTTTGATACAATGCTATGGCACCATAGACTTGGGCACATGAGTGAGAAAGGTATGAAATTAATTCATTCAAAGAAATTTTTACCACGTCTAAAATGTGTTAATATGGATTTCTATGAAAGTTGTGTGTATGGAAAACAAAAGAGAGTGAATTTTGTGAAGACTGGGAAAGAAAAGAAAAGTGAGAGATTAGAACTTGTGCATAAAAATGTATGGGGACTAGCTCAAGTATCTTTCCTTGGTGGCTCTCATTATTATGTTACTTTTATTGATGATGGAACTAGAAAAGTATGGGTTTAATTTCTTAGACAGAAATCTAATGTATTTCAAACTTTTAAAAAATGAAAATGCTTGGTTGGAAAAGTCATGAATTTGAAGATTATTGCTCCACTAATGGCATTCATAAAGAAAAAACTATTCCAAGGACTCCACAGAAAAATGGAGTGGCTAAATGCATGAACATGACTATAATGAAGTGTGCAAGAAGCATGAGGTTGCATGCAGGGTTGCCCTTAAACATGTGGGTAGAGGCTATCAATACTATTGTATATTTGATTAATAAAGGTCCCTCTACTCCTTTGGGTTGTGGTATTCTAGAGCAAGCATGGATTGGTAAGAAGGAAAGTTATTCTTTTGTCAAAACCTTTGGTTGTGAAGCATTTTCTCATATAAATTCTGAAAATAGAACCAAGCTAGAAGCTAGGTTAAAGAAATGTGTATTTTTTGGATATGACATTGATGAATTTGGTTATAGGCTTTGGGACTTTGAAAATCATAAAATTGTAAGAAGCAGGGATGCCATATCTAATGAGAAAGTGTTGTACAAAGATCTATTGCAACAACATGAGAAGAAGGAAAATGATTATGTAGTGCTAGATGATACTCCAAAAGATGATGTTCTAGTAATTCCTCATGATCTAAAACAACCACAACAAAAAATACCACACAACCTAGTGATTGTTAGATGGTCAACAAGACTAAGTAGACCTTCGAAAAGATTTTCTCCTTCTTTGTATTCTATTTTATTTACTGATGCTGGTGAACCTGAATGTTATGATGAAGCTATGTAGGATCAGGTGGACACAAAGATTTAGTGGGAGTCTGCAACAAAAGAAGAAATGGACTCTTTGCTGAAAAATAAGACATGGGATTTACGCAATTTGCCTACAGGTAAACAATCTTTATAGAATAAATTGATTTACAGGTTGAAAGAAGAGGATGGAGGTAAGAAATGATTTAAAGCTAGGTTAGTGGTAAAAGTATTTTCATAGAAAAAAGGCATTGATTTTGATGAGATATTTTCTCCTGTTGTTAAAATGACTTCTATTCACACTGTTTTAAGTATTGTGGCTACTGAAGACTTGTATTTGGAGTAGCTTGATGTTAAAATAACCTTTCTTCATGGTGATTTGGATGAAGAAATATGTATGGCACAACTACAGGTATTTAAGGTCAAAGGTAAGGATAACTTAGTGTACAGATTGAATAAAAGTTTATATGGCTTAAAACAAGCACCTCAAAAATGGTATATGAAATTTGATAGGTTTATGCATGAGCATGGATACAGTAGGTGACATTCAGATCATTTTTTTTATTTTAAGAGGTTGGATGATGACAACTACAATATTTTATGTTTATATGTTGATGATATGCTTGTAGTTGGATCTAATATGGATCACATTAAGGGGTTAAAGGAATAGTTAGCACATTCATTTGCTATGAAGGATTTGGGGGTAGCAAAAAAAATCCTTGGTATGAGAATTTTCAAAGATAGGAAGAATAAAAAATTGACATTATCTCAGGCTGATTATATTACAAATGTGTTGCAACATTTCTCTATGGAGAATGCTAAAGCTGTCAGGATACCTTTACCTGGTCATTTGAAGTTGACTAAGGAGATTTGTCCAGAGACACAAGAAGAGGAGGATAAGATGTTTAAGGTACCTTATGCTTTAGCTATAGAAAGCTTGATATATGCTATGGTATGTACTAGGCTAGATATTGCACATGCAGTGGGAGTTGTTAGTAGGTATATGAGTCATCCAGGAATTAATCATTGGAATACAATTAAAAGGATTTTTAGATATTTGAGAGGTACATCTTGTAAGTGTTACATTTTGGGGGCTCTACTATTGATTTATAGGGCTATGTTGACTTAGATTTGGTAGGAGATATTGATACTAGGTGGAGTACTATAGGTTATGTATTTACTGTTGGTGGGGCAATAGTAAGTTGGGTTTCTCAATTGTAGAAGGTTAATGCTTTATCCACTAAAGAGGAAGAGTATGTTTCTGCTACAAAGGAAGCCAAGGAGATGATATGGCTTTAGTTCTTCATGGAAGAATTGGGACACTCTCATAAGGATAATTATTTATTTACCAATAGCTAGAGTGCCATTCATCTTGCGTAGAATTCATCTCTGCATTCAAAGACAAAACACCCGGTTAGTTTTGGATGATGGATAGTTAAAGCTAGAGAAGATACATATAGATGATAATCCAATAGATATGTTCACCAAGGTTGTAACAAGGGAGAAGCTAAACTCCTTTTCAACTTTAGTTGGTCCTTTAGACTAAATAGAATAAAAGAACAACATAGTCTAGGGTGGTTTTATATTCTAGTGGGAGCTACAGGTTTAATAGTGCTATGATTAGTCTCCAAGTGGGAGGTTATTGTTGTGGAGTCTAACCAGTCTTCAAGTGGAAGATTGTTGTGATGTGGAGCCTAATAAGACTTAGAGGTTTATTCAGTGTGGTTTTCTTCCCATATTATTTCTACAGGAGTTTGAGGGCAATACCCTTGTAGGGTTTATTGGGGGTAGCACCCTTTAAGCCAAAAATGGCCTTATATTGTAAAAGGTGTTGGCTACTATTTTTTTTATTGGACAACTTATTCTAGCCCTAATTTTTTAAGCAATAAAATCTTATATAAAAAAGGCTTAGGGGTAGGGATTTCATAATGTAGTGGTGATATTATAACTTCTTATGGTTGTATTGACTTGTAAGGGATTGTGAATTATAATCACTGGATAATAATAATACTGGACTTATTGTTGGTGGACATAGCTCAGGGATTGGGTGAACCATGTTAAATCTTGGTGTCTTGTGTTCTCTTTTGTGCCGTCTATTATTTTATGATATTAATTATATTTGCATGTAACTATTATTTCTATCCAAGGCTAATCCTAAAATGGTTGATACTATATTTTTATCATCATGTACTATAACTTGGTCAACTCTATCATCACTCAACATAAATTTCTAGTTTTTTAATCTTGTGCTCTTTTTCTTGATCAAGCCTATGCATTTGGTCTTCTATGATCACTTCTTCTAGGCTTCAACACAACTATCTTCTCCACTATTATGATTAAACAATTATATTATCTTGTCAAAGTCCAATTGATTAGGTATCCACTGTAGTTCCTCATAACTCAACCTTTCCTCTAGGTCCTTTTATTATGTCTTCTTCTCAAATCCTCTTCATCAATCATCTTGATATGGTACTCTACTCAGATAGCAATTGTCTTACCATTAAGGTTTGACATCAATGACAACATAACAATTGTTCCAAATGTAGTTTTCAACATATCTTTTGTTGAACGGATTTATGATGTTTTTTTTTCCCTTGTTGATACTAATTTTACCTATGCTCAATTTTTCATATCAAGGGTAGCATTGTTGAGACCATTACCCCATGAGGTAAATATTGATGAAACATCTACAAAAATTACAAAATTATTGGCAAAGGAAGTTGATAAAAATGAAAAGACATTTGGGAATTATTAGGAAGTAAAAATGAAAATAACTATTAGTTTGAAGACTACTACTATCAATAGGAGAAGAAAGACGATAATGAAAAATCTTGAAAAGACATTGAGCCAAGGGGGAGATCATAATATACCACTACAAATCACATAATGTCAAGGTGAGGACCAATCTAGTGATGAAGAAGAGACTGAGGAGAAAAAGGAGAATGCAGAAAAGAAGGGTAAGGAGATAGTTGGTGTTGAGAAAAAGGCCAAGAAAGATAAGAAAATTATCATTGCAGAGCCCAACTTTGAAGGAGAGTCTAAAGAAACTCTAAGAATTTGGTATAGCTCTGATACCATGTAAGAATTTTTCTAAGGCAACAATTCAATGCCAAGATCAAGAAGCTCAATATATAGTACAAGAGAGACAAATGATGATCAAATGAGAATGTATATTAGATGATTGGATATCAAATAATTGGATATGAGATGAATAAACACTAGAAGTTCTTGTAAATAAAGGCAACTAGAATGACTAGGAGTTAGCAAAGAGATAAGGCTTACAACTCAACACATGTCCACCAAAAGTGGATTATCCTCCATTGAGCACAAGAGTTTGTGTGATGATGAGAGGATAAGTTTACATATGTTTATCTCATAAAGAGATGTTGTAGACACCATGTGCTCAAATAAGTTGCTAACTCCTGTGTTGTCAACAAGACAACTCATATGACTATACATATTCCTAGGTGTCTACATGAAAACTAATATAAAAATGCATTATCCTAAGTAAACTTAAGTAAAGTGTAAATAGTAAATACTTATTTAAACCAACACCCCCCTTAAGTGCAACTTAGGGGAATGCACTTAAGCTCACAAAAGCTAGATGAAATGCATGATGGGTCTTTGCTACTAGGCCATGTTAGGTACCCATGTACAAATGCAATGCTCTACATACAATGCAATGCAATGCAATCTTTCTAAAATTAGAGAAAGAGGGAAAACCTCATGGGAAAAATCTCCTCCAAAAAGAGAGATGAAGAAATACAAGATGCATGCAAGGATGGAGTAATCAAGAGACCCCTAGTATAACATACATATGCATGCACAAGCATATATCCCCCATAGGAAAAAATACATGATGGTATCCCCCCATATTGAATAATCTCCTACAAGGATGTCATGAAGACACAAAAGTATCCAATGCCTACAAACAACATTTCTCCTTTTAGGAAGAAGATACACCAAGTATAGGTGCAAGTATACTTCCCATTGTAGATAGGAAGATGGATAAGGAATCCATAAGTAGTATACTATGGATGATGCCTCTGAAGTCTACTCATATGTTGACAAGTCCTTGATGAATGGAGATGCCACAAGCCAATCTAGTGGATGCCCAAAAGAAGCTGGCAAAAAAGGTAACATGTCCATGTATGAAAGAGGATCAAACTCCAATTAAGACAAGGAATCATCTTTATAGGAAGATATAGGAAGAGAAGAAATGTAACCTCCCCTCAATGATGAATGCACACCCATGAAAGAAGCTCCTTGATGACTGAAGAAGCTGCACCATGGAAAATGAATGATGTTCTTCCTTGTAGGAAGAAGTGGTGTCATAGATGTAGTAGAGAATGCTCCCCAACTAGTAGGAAGAATCCTCAAAAGATATGATGTTTGAGGAAACTAGAATACGATCTCCAAAGACTGATATGTCTCATTTGAAGTAAAAGAGTCCTCCTCCAACTACTGAAAAAAAGTGTCCACAATTATGTCAGTCTCAAAAGAAAGATCAAGTGGTTGAGGGTCAAAGTGTTCCCTTGCAACAAGTGAAGAAGAATTCTCCTCAAAAAAGAGAAGATGGATGTCATCAATAATGTCTCCCACATATTTAATGTAAGACTCCACAAAAAAAATTGCAATGTATGGAAGGAAGTCATCCTATGAAGCTGAAATAGGAAGACATGGTGTTTCCTGCTGCATTGAATCAGGAACATCTGTGGCTAGAACTAGATCAGTTGAAGCAACAAGAGCATCAAGAGGTATGATCTCAACTAGAGTTGTAGGTTCCACAACTGGAGTGACTAGAGGTAGAATGTCCTTAGTAATGGAGGGACTCATGGATCTCCACATGCTTTCCAAAGACACATCCAAATGTCATGAGGACTACTTGCCTTACTAAGAGCAGAAAAAGATACCTTACTCATACTATTATATGTAAAGTGAAGAAGAAGAGAAAGATGTCCCCAATTAGTATTAGGTGGAAATATCTTTGAATATAGATAAGGAAAAACTTCCTTATGTTCTCTTAGATGATCAACCATCAAAGCACTCCATTTCTGATAGTTCCTTTTTGTCAATTTGAATCTTAAACCAAAGTGACACTTTTGACATGACTCCATGAGATCAAATAATGTATGCACCCCCAAAATGAAAAAAATAAATCAAAGAAACCAACCCCTCCCCCCCCCACCCCCCCAATGCATGATTTGACACTCTATATTTAGTGTGATTAGTATTGGAATTCTTTAGAATAACTGGGGGGAGGGGGGGGGGGGGGTGAATTAGTTGTTCAAGGTCCAGATGTCCAAATGAAACTTTTACAATTTAGTAAACCCATAAAACTTTCTTAACCATGCATGCATTCATTATGAGTTAACCAAAACTGATATGTTACTGTTAAACTATCATGCAGAAATGTAAAGCATAAAACATAACACATCCATCAGTACACATGAAACAATGATTTAAAGTGGAAACCCAATTTGGGAAAAACCACTAGTAACATGCTACTCCTTTCTCACTATTCTGAAGTGATGCCTTGTTGAAGGCCAACCTTGTTAAAGGTTACAACACACATTGTTAAATATGACCCAGTTAAGGGATTTCAATCACCCTGTTAAAAGTGAGCCTTGTTAGAGGACTTTAGGCCATTCACTTGGAATGCCACCCTGTTAAAGGATTTTCTAATGACCGTTAAGTTAACCTTTTTCCAAAGGATTTACCCTAATCTGATACAATTGTTAGAGAGTAATAGTAGATTTTGATCTGATACAACTTACAACCTTACTTGCAAACTATAGATCACTATTTAGTCCTCATCTCTGCTTGGCTTTCTATCTTTGTAGTTCTAATAGCTTGTTCACACTTCAAGCATTCATCTTCATTAAACCTTCTTGCTTAGTTTGCCATTACAGACTTCTCCTCTTAGGTCAATTGATGAAGCAAACCCTTCTTCCTTCACCTTGTCTATTTTTCGCATCCATAATCTTTTTGACCTCTCAACCTCTGCTTCATGACTAGGCATCCCTAGATATAGGGAATTAGAATTCTTTTTCCCACTCAATATCCATCTCAAAAATTAGGGTTTTTGATGGATTAGGTAGGATACAATGTATCTACCCCATATCTTGTCTTCTCTAGAAACTTCTCCTAGAATCCATTTGAATTTGCCTCCAAAATAATTTACATAAGATTCTATGACTCCAGCTCATCAATCTTATCTTCCTCCAAATTGACAAGTTCCAAGAAAACCAACTTGTTGGCTTTTATTTGGTGAATCTATGATCTTTTTCATAATGCAACAACTCAACATTATCAATTTACTGATGCTCGACACATACTATGTTACTTGACATCTACTATAAAATCACTGGGTATCAACTGGATTTTATTGGTGCTCGACACATATTGAAAATATCTCAGCATCTATTAAATTGCTTGGCACCTATTAGTTTTCTTGGCATCCACTAGAAAATGTTTTCACTTGGCTCCAACTAACTTTTTTCTTAGCTTGCACTAAATTTACTTGACACCTTCTATCAACTTGGTAAAGCTTAGCTAATTAATTTTGTTCAATCTTTTTCATCTAAACTTTCTAAGTGTAGCCAAATATTTTGTAACCCCAAGTAGATCATCATTACATTATGTTATCATCATCTTAACTAATTCTTGCACTTTAGTACATAATCATAACTCAACCTTTCCTCTAGGTACTTTTATTACATCTTGTTGATCAAATCCTCTTCATCAATCAACTAAGTGATAATACTTGAAACATATAAGAAATTGTCTTACCAACATATAATAGGTTTGACATCAGTGACAAAAAAATGATTGAAATTCTTACAAAAATGTTCTAAGTCAAATAATCTTTTCAATCATTTATCAACAATTACAATGGCCACTTGCCAATTTAGGGCATAAGTGGACTTTTGATTTTGATGGTTACAACAACAAATATGAGGCTATATCAAACTCAAAAAGATAAGACACAATACCTCTCAAGGATCTAATTAATTACAAGTGTCAATAGGCCAAAATGAGACAAAAATTTGAAAGTACTATGTCTACTCAAAATTACTCCAAAATGATACTAGATTTGGAAAGTAAACAAAAAATTATGCACTTTCAAAAAAATAACACTTGAATATGTGTCCATATGAGCCCAAACTAAGCCTTTGAAGTTGTAAAAAATGGGATTTGCAATTTGCAGAATAATTCATGAATAAAGATCACAAATAACCTGCACCAATGTGTAGATCACAAAATTCTACCCCAAAACAAAAAAAAAATGCTCAAAAAAAGGAGTCCGTATGAGGGAGATCACAATTTGAAAATCACCTCCATAATTTTTTTCTTGAATCACCACCGTTGCACCTTCAAAAATCAAATGACTCTAGATTTCACCTTAGATGTCTAATCTTGATGAAACAAAAGTCAATTTGGGGATTTTTTGACCTTTTGAATATGATGCCAATATCTGATTTGCATCAAGAAACTCCAATCTTGACCTGCAAAAAAAATTCTCTCCAATGGCTATGCAATGAAGCTAAGTGACCCTAGTACCAAGTAAGAATTTGGTATAGCTCTGATACCATGTAAGAATTTGGTATAGCTCTTATACCATGAAAGAATTTGCGTAAGGCAATAATTCAATGCCAAGATCAAGAAGCTCAATAGATAGCATAAGAGAGACAAATGATGATGAAATGAGAATGTATATTAGATGATTTGATATCAAATAATTGAATATGGGATAATTGGATATGAGATGAATACACACTAGAAGTGCATGTATATAAAGGCAACTAGAATGACTAGGAGTTAGCAAAGAGATAAGGATTATGACTAAGCACATGTCCACCAAAGGTGCATTATCCTCCATTGAGCACAAGAGTTTGTGTGATGATGAGATAATAAGTTTACATAGGTGTATCTCATAAAGCGATGTTGTAGATACCATGTGCTCAAATAAGTTGCTAACTCTTGTGTTGTCAACAAGACAACTCATATGACTATGCATATTCCTGGGTGTCTACATGAAAACTAATATAAAAATGCATTATCCTAAGTAAAATTAAGTAAAGTGTAAATAGTAAATGCTTATTTACACCAAAATAAACCTACACCTCTGAAAAAAAACTAGACCAAGAAAAAGGGCATCAACCACTGCAACATTGGATGGGCCACAAAAGAAGACCATGATGAAGACAATTGAACAAGGCCAAGGGGTGAGTGTAAGAGAAAATGAATGCTAGCTAGGACAGAGCTAAGCTACCCTAGAAAGAAGCTAAGAAGGAATTGGTACTAAAAAAAATGAAGATGAAGAGAAAATAGATTCTGATGATGTCAATCAGTTTAAGGTAGCAGTTCACAAACATTCGACAAACAATGATGAAATATACCAAAACATCAAGAGTAGTGTTGGTTTGACTGGATTCAAAATTATTAAGTTTGAAAAATTGAGTAATAATGATAAGGTTAAGATAGAAGAAGCTATAATAGAAATGATGGGAACTTTCAAGATGACACCGTTAGAGTTTGGCAATCTTATACTTGAAGAATTATACAATAAAATTGATGAGAGATGGCAATTTTCCATAATGAAAGAGAGACAGATTAGAGAGGCTACATTAGCACAATTGATGCTTGAATTGAATAAAAAACAAATTGTTAAAATAATTTAGTAGTATAAGAGTAGATTTGTTGCTAAATACAATGCATTCTTTGTATTGAAAGATAGAGTTGAAAATATAGTACAACAAAGAAAATTTCTTTGGAAAATAATTCTTGGTATGATTCTTGATAAGGAAAAGAATAATGAAGGTACCTCTAAGAAAATTGAGTTGGACAATAAAGAAGACTTTGATGAACTAGAAAATCTAGAAGAAGCAATAAGGAAGAGGGTAGAGGAGAGTGAGAAGCAAAATGTTGTTACAATTGAGGGTGTACTTGAAGATACATCATTGAATGCTAATGCTTAAGGGAAGATACATAGAAAATTTATGGAGAGTTCAGTAAATCCCAACCACAATATTTCTTATTTAAGAGAATAATGTCAAGAATTCCTATTTCTAATTAAAACATATAGAGATATAGAGTTGTACAAATATGTTGTCCAGTTTCTACTAAGATTTGTATGACAATAGCAAAAACATGTTGTCAATAGGGATAACTTTAAGAAACCCCCTCCCAAAAAATATATAAATTTATGGCGAATCCACCATTAGTTTTAGGGGGGGGAAATTAATTTGTGTTTGTGATTTTTTGATGTTGAAAAAAGTTCAATTTAAGATGCAATTTTTCTCCAACCATAGCAAACTTTCATAAAAATGAGGGGATTTTTTTCCTTGTGATAGGAAAAGAATATAATTTAAGAGGAGATTTTTTCCCTTGTGAGAGAATTTTTTTTTTTTCATAAGGTAATTTTTCCCATTTATTGGGAAAAATATATTTTAATAGTCAACTTTTTCCATTTATTGGGAAAAATATATATTTTAGTAGGCAATTTTTCTTGTTTATTGAAAAATAAATATTGTTTTAGGGAATTTTTTCTATCTAATGAAAAAATATATAATATGTTGGCAAATTCACTAGAAAATGATGTGATTACTGAATGAGTCAACAACTAGAAATTAATCATATGTTTATCAAATTAGTTGTTTGAGAATTATAAGATTATAATCACTATTAAATCAAAGAGTGATAAGAAAGTGAGACATGTAAAGGATGACATGTATGTGGAATGTCCTATTGCATTTATGGAAGAATCAAATCTGCTAAAACAAATTCTTTAAATTGTAAACATCTTGCTTTAAAAATGTAGTTGATTACAAAAAATGGGACTTCCTGTGGAAGAGGGATCATCAAATAAAAATCCAAGCCCTATTATTAACCTAGATTTGACTCTAGAGGAGTATGAGGAGCAAAGTGATCTTACTACTGGGCTTATTGCAGCTTTGCAAGTTCTCTCTACTAATCCTAGGGATGTCATCAAAGAGTTGGAGAAGGAGCAAGAAAATGAAGACCTCTGAACAATATTCATTGAAATGGGTCTCGACCTTGCCAATTTTGAACAACAAATTACAAATGCGACGGAATACCAAAAGTCAAACTTCAATCATTTTGGGATATTTGAAGGATAAAAGAAGCGTTACATGAAGGTTTGTTGGATTAGTGAGGGTTTATTTTGTAAAACATATCATCAATTTTTTTAATAAAATGTGTATATATATATGAAGATGAAATTTAAAGAAAATAAAAAGAATATAATGCAAAGCAAACCCCTTTTTTTGATATTTTAGTGGCATGGTATTTTCTTTTTGGCTTTAGTTATTTTACAATAATCAAATGATGTATTTAATTATTACTTTCCAAACTTGTGTGAATCATATTATTTACTACTTACTACATAGTACACATGTGTGCTTGAATTGATGAATTTTTGGGAAATGTTTTAAATAACATGTTAGACCCATATCTCCAACATGCAAGTAACATCCATATACAGACTATCATTTGATGATTATTTATCAAAGGTTGAAGGTTTATTTCAGGCCAAACTTCTTGAAGGAGACCTCAACCTTGTTCAAGCCTTCATAATGGTGACACATCTGCTTCCACACTGTACTACTTGTAGTGGACATTGAATAGATGTCTTGTCACTATCAGTGACATTCCCTCTTCCATCAGCTTCACAGGCATTACATCTTTTTCAGCACAAACTTGCATTTATGAGGAAGATTTACAAAGATTTAATCATTTAAAAAAATCAAACTGGAAGTCAAAAAGACAAATGTTTGGGGACTAGGGTTAAGATTAAAAACATTTCTAGGCACTTAGCTTATTTATAGGCAATTTGGCTTCTTCCTCCATCATTGCTCATCTCATTTTTGATAGTCACTAGTCTAGAGTTGTAGTGCTCAATAAATTCTAGTATGCTTTACTTAGTTAGTGTGGTAGATTGGTACTCATTTCTCTATAGCATGTAGTCATTGTTCTATAGTTAATTATTTCATGAATCCTCCTATTTATGTAAATTATGAATCAAGATGGACACTCCAATTCACTTAATGTGCAAATTGGAAGAAGACCAGAAGAGCTATTTAGGTGACACCCCTGATGAAAACCTCTTGTTAATTTGCAATGAGGTTGTGCTCATTATGGGTTTCATCATTCATTCTATGAAAATGGGTATAGGGTGCGAGTTTCTAGAGAATGAGAATAGATATCATGTCAACATAGACATTATGTCCCATTTTCTAGCCTCTTTGCTTCATCTTAGAGAAGAAAGAGTCAATGTTTTGATGCTCCTTCAGAAGACTTTTAAAGTAGAATACATGGACAATGACATTGACATTTTTGCTTATGCAGTCTTAGGGGTGGGGATCCCTAGGGTAGGAGAAATCCACAAGCTTTTGGAACATGACCAGAACGTGTCCCTGGAACCATTTCTATTGGGCCTGACTACTGGGCAATTGAAGTGCCATAAGAAATGGGCATGAATTGGCATGGTATAATCTGGATGAAGTGGCAGAGGACAACCGGTGGCTTCAAGAATTCATAGACTTATTTGGGTCTTTTGCTTTCTACACAGACTAGTATAATAGTACTAAGGTTTTCCCCTATTGACATTTATGTCTAGTTTCTATTTTATTTTATCAAATTACAATCAATGTACATGTGTCTCCGTATAGATTGCAATTTTCAAGGATTGTGAATGAAAGTTTTGGGGTTTCATTACCATATAAAATTGTATTTTATTGTTATGCTTACTTCTATAATGTTTTGGCATTTTCAAAAATTTCCATTAAATTGTTAAGAAATAGAATATAATATTTAACATTGAATTAAAATTAACATATTGAGGTTTAATATTTTATATTTAATTAATATTTTTAATTAAGTAATTAACCATTTAATTCACTAGTACAGAATATGTTTAATAGAAACAATACAATTTATTTCTCCATTAGACGCGTTTAAAATGAATCATTTAAATGCATATTAAAGTTCTATACATTCATTTTTTGTGCTAAAAGTATCATTGAAAAACTATTTTATTTTTTAAAATTAGAAATATTCTAATATATTTAAGAATTATAATATAAATATTATAATGGGGATGTCCCAAGTACTGTTGGATGAACAAAGATCAATTGCTCTAGATGTATTTTGCGTCGATTTTAGTAATAGTCGACTTGTTTTTCCAAATTCTCCTAGAAAGAAATATGGAAAAAAATTATCAAGTATGAAATAACTATGTTAATAGTAGCACCATTTGATCAACTTAGATTGACAATTGAAGATGATTTTCGGGCAAATTTGGGGAACGCTCGACCATTTTTATAAATGTCACCCAAAAAGAAGACACATGTCAACTCTAATTACAAATAATAATGTTTCATTATTGAATTATTCATATTGTAATAATATGAAGGAGAGGATATTGACTTTTATTATTTTATAAACTATTGATATATTAATTTTTTAATTAATTTAAATTTGATATGTATTTTTTGGGAACTATCAAATATATGATTGTTGAATGAAAATTATATAACTACTACCATACAAGTAGTTCAAGAATTAATCACAAGTTGACCTATGCAAGCTTAGACAACTAAATTGGACAATCAAATTTATTTCTCCATTGGACGAGTTTAAAATGAATAATTGAAATGCTTATTAGAGTTCTCTAAATTTCTTTTTGTGTTGAAAGTATCATCCCAAAATTATTTTATTTTAAAAATTAGAAACAATGAAATATATTTAAGAACTATTCTACTATTTTATTATATATATTATAAATATTATAATATTATATATTTATATTTTAACATAATATAGAACTAAGAAGATGTAACATTTTATCGTCATTTAATCTTTAAAAAATTAAATGCTTACATTTATAAGGGTTATTTTTTGTTTTAATTAATTTGATTTAAAATATAATAATTAAATATCTTAAATTTGCCCAATTTTTTTCTATAGACTATAATATTATTTATCTTATAAATAATAGCAATTATTGTTTTACTTGTAACTTGCTAACTACAACAATTGATGTTTATTTCTATATCTAATTATTATTAACAATAACTTAGTATTTTACCTAATCATATAAATTCCCTCATTAGTAGGGAAAATACTCCTCTAAATCAAGATTAATGGCCTTCTAATTTTGAAGAATGGCGAATTTAGTGGCCTTGCTATTTTTATGATAGTTAAAATCACCATGATTTTGACTGTGGATCGCTTCATGAAAGGGCACAAAAAAGGGGATGCAATAAATAACACCAACTTTAAGAATAGGGCCATCATTGTTTGGTGTTATAGTAGGATAATAGAAAAAATTCACATTATTACTAAGGCCCGATCATTAAGGTATTATGTGTGAATTTTTGACACTCCCTGTAATGATATTTTAAACTAGCTAGTACATTTTGGAATTCACAGTCTCATGAAGCATAAGAAAGAAAGCATCTTAACTAACAATTACTTCATTTTTAGCCCTACCTTGGTGATTTTCTGGATTGACACAGGCCAAGGATGAATAACTAGGGCCAAAGGCTCACCCAACTATCCAAACCACCCTGCAAGAGTTAACACAACAGAAGAAAACATGAGGAACAAAAACCAAAGGAGGAAGAAGAATGAAATACTTTTATTGATTCTTTAAATATTCAACATACATGCCCAGCTGTAAGGCCTTCTGGGTTACAACCAATTACAAATACATTCACATTCAAACATCCAACTGCAAATTTAGACTTTCAGTTTAGCTTTGCAATCTACTCCTAAAAACTTGCCTAACTCTAAGCCTAAACACTCTATATATACTTGCCAAAATGACTTACATATTACTCTAGAACATTACATAAGAGGAGGGTCAACCCAACAATGGTTTGGACACATCCCAAGAAAAGATCTTAACATAAATGTCACGATTGAAAATAAATCCTGCAAGTTAGCTCATAGAAATCATGTCCAAATACTGACACTTGGCATACACTGCGTAACTCAGCACATGAAGAAACACTTGACATACACTGGGTAACTTGGCACATGAAGAGTCACTCGACATACACTGGGTAACTCGGCACATGAAGGAATTGCTATAGTAACTCGGCACATGAAGGAATTGCTAGGCACATGAAGGACTGCTAGGCACATGAAGTAACTGCTAGGCACATGAAGGAACTAGACTACTAGGCATATGAAGGAACTGGATTGCTAGGCACATCAAGGAATTGCTAGGCACCAACTTGCAAAATGAACAAAAATGAGCAAGATAACAAGGCAACCTAGGATGCTCCTACATCATGGATGCAAATGAGAACTACTGAGATTGAGGAAGGAGATAGCATTGAGGAGAAAGTTTCCATGGGTGGGGATGTTAACAGATTGGAGCCCACAAAGATGGAGAATTTTTCCAAAAGGCAAGCCACATGGATAATGTTAAAGGAAGGCGCGTTTGTCCCCTGCATGTAGGCCATGGTTGGCTAATGTAGTGCTTTCCCTCATTTACATTTTTCTAGATACATTGTTTCTATCATGGCCGAACTTTGTTAGGCCTAGTTTTATGTTAATGGTTAGTAGCATTATTTTTAGGCTATCTGATATTGCGCTATGGATTCAGTTGATATATGATGAGATTACTTAGACTCTACATTTCATGTATGCATGATGATTATTACATTGTTCTCATCTATTGATGATGTTAAGCTAAATGGATTATTATATCTGTTGTCTTATGGATGCTTACCCCATACTTGCATGTGTATTGTGTGCGTGTTTGTTCTCTTTATGTATGGCATTTCTGATGTGGTTAAGGAAGGGAGTCATAGTCACTTGCTATTTAGGATCTACACGATGCACCACTTCTTGCCATTGCCTGGTTAGCTTAGCATATATACATATTGTATGTACATGCATGGATTTTATGTAGGTTGCAAGTATCGGGTATCGACTTCCCTGAATTGCTAGGATGAGCGTACCCTATCACACTAACTCATTGGTAAGAGGGGAGATAAATTCTCAAGTCCAAATCCTAAAACCCTAAACCATTTGTCCTAGAAAGGTAGGACAAGTATTTGAGATGTTTCACCTTCTGAATGCGTCAAATGATGTAATTCGTGATTTTAACCCCTTAGACTAATTTTGTATGGATTGTTCTATGATGGGTTTTCATATTTTATTTTGGAGGTCTTAGGTGAATTTTCTATTAATTAAGTCTAAAATTAAAAGATTTAATTATTTTGAGAAAAATTAATATAATATTATGATATTTTGATATTTTGATTTTAATTAATTAAATGAGAAATTATTGAGTTAAAGAATTAAATAAAAGAAATTAAAAAAAAAAAAATAAAAAAAATAATGATAAAAGAATTAAAATAAGAGTTATAATTCTACCTAGGAGTAAGCGCACCTCTTGAATGCACGTATGTCTACAACGCACAAATTAAGTAGATGGTGTCTACAACCTTGTGACTCATCTAGAAGGTTGGAAAAGACTTGTGCTTAGTTGTCAATGCTTATCTCATATTTTGGTTGTTTCTAGAGACATTCTAGGTGCTTCCTAAGAGTTCTTTATATTTAGGCACTCCTAGTAGCTCGGGGAGCATTTTTTGGGTGGATCCGTGAATGTTGGAGAAGGAAGGAGCTTGCTCTGAAAATTCTAAGGAGAAGTGAATTAGCATCAGTGTCCAGGTAGACACTTGTGATTTTGCATATGCTACTTTTGCTTCTTCCATTTCCTATCTCTTTGTGTCTTCTGAATGCTTTTTGAGGAATTCTTGAAATAAATATTTCAGTTGTATGCATTTTTGATTGTGAATATTTAATTTTTTGAACGGAAATTAAAACACCACATGCATATAGCTCTCTTTAGTAGATCTAAGAAATTATTTGGGCTAGGGTTTAAATGTTACAAATGAATTTTCTTAGAAGGAATACATTGCACTCATACATTAGATTCGATCTTGATCTATATATATATATATATATATATATATATATATATATATATATATATATATGTAAATTCATTTTAATACATATGGTTGTGTAGCTTTCGTAATTTAGATTGTAAAAAAAAAGAATCTATATTTATAAAAAAAAAAAAAAATATATATATATATATATATACATACATACATATTTATCATTTCTAAAAACGTTTTAATTGAAAAAGGTTTATAAAAGAAAATTTATATGAGAAAACGTTTGATGAAACATTTTAAAATATAAATGCTGAAACATTTAAAAAATAAAATTTGTTTTAAAAAAAATGGGGGAGGGACCGATCCGTACCCCCCCCCCCCCCCCAACTGCCTTTAATGTGGGTCTATATTCATAAGTCACAGGGTACCTACGTATGTAGTGTACCTGCGACAGGATGTTGTATAGTGGTCACATGACTATCAAATTAGACTGACGGCCCACTATTGATAGCGGAGTTTTATGTGATTTAAAAAAATAAAAAATTTATGTTATATATGTGATATGAAATCGATTTTTAATATTTTGATTTTCATAATTAATTTTATTAAATATTAAATATTTTATTATTAATAATTAATAATTAATAATTATGAATTGTTATATAATTTGTTAATGATATTTTATTTAATTTAATTATTAAGATATCAAATAAAGATGTAGTTATAATTAAACATTAAAATAAATTAGAATTAATTTAAGAGATATGGGGATGTTTAATAAAGTGCGAGGATGTTTTATAAATGATTGAGATCATAAAATTAGTTATTTGAAAGTGATAAACGATTTAAATGGATAATTCTTCCTAGAGTAATTTAAAGAAAATTGATCTTTTAAAAGGAGGAATCGTTTATCAATATAGTGATTAAGTAAAATATTCTTAAAACATTTTAGAAAATTGTTTTAAAAAGAGCTATGGAGGAAAACTTCGACCTATCAAAACAAATACATGGGTTAGGAAAAACGTACAATTTCCTCCACTTGACATTTAAATCTGAAAAGAAAAATTGAAACCCCATATTTATCTCAACTAAGTTATTTTAGCAACCCAAACATGTGCTTACATTTTGTGTTTTCTCTATGCTATCTATTTTGGGCTTTTGGGTTGACTAGTTGTTGACCAGTTATAGGACGTCTACCAGAGGCTCGAGGGTTATGATTTGTGATGTCATGATGATGTCTTTTGATTTTGATCTTTATAAACCCAACCATGGTTATGAGATGGTATGCTGATTGATATTGTTTCCAGTCTTCTTGTGTAAGCTGTGATTTATGTAACCATTTATGAGTTATCGTTCAATTGTATTTGAATTACTTTCTAGTCACCTTGATGGGACTGAAGTGTTATCTGATCTTGATGATGTCATGATGTGACATGTTTTGACTCGACCATTTTGGAGTCTTCGATCAGTATTATTTGTTTGATATGCCTTTTTGGTTGCTTGTTGAGAACCAATGGATATTGTGATTATCATTAATACCTTTAATTGCCAATAGAGAACGGTTGTGGTCATGATTATCAATGGATGCTTTTTAGTTGCTCATGGAGATTTGATGTTCTTATTGTGGATTATCCTTTGGTATTTTTCCAATCGCTTGTATAGGACTGAGGTGATTTTGTGATTTGTGATTTTATGAGCACATGTTAGGTTATCTACTTGTAGTGTCGAGAAGTGGCTTGCAATGGGGGCTGGGGCCCTAAGAGACCGCCAGGGTAACTCATTGTAAGTTGTTTAATAAATGAAAAAATTACACCTAATACTGACTTAAATGAACCTAATAAGATAATTGTTTGTTCTCACCCATGCCTTGAGTGCTAGTACAAACTAGGATGGGAGTAGAGAGAACACTTGGTTGCAACCTTGCATTTCGTAGTATGCCTCGTCAGTACGAGAGGATACTAGTGGCCACATAGGGATCACTAGGGGGCTAGGGTCTATTAAGATACTATCAGGGTAACTCTAGCATGATTTGTGTGATGACACTTTCCTGCTTACATAGTAGGTTCCTACATGTCATTGTTGTGCCTCTGGGATTAGATGTCGGTTTGTGTTGGAACCTTTGAGTTAGTATACTTTTAGGATTCCTGGACTTAGAGAGTACTTGTGTTATGTGATTTGATGACTTGTTTTGGACTTGAGATTATCTAATCAGCATGGTGGGAGTGGACCATTTAGGTTCCACGTGGTCGGGTGGTAGTGCTTTTTCACTCTTACCATTTGAGATCCATCTGAGACACAGTGGCTGATGCCTTCTTTGTTGGCATTTATCTTCATTCGGTTCTTGGATTATGATGATGGACACATATCTTTATGTTGATGATTAGGATATGATAGATGTTGTTATTTACTTATCTTATGTTTTATTTTGCATGATTAGCTTTCTTTCTGCATATGATGTAATATGTTTTAGGAGTGACATTCCTACTATGATAATGCCGATGATCTCTTTGATGATTTGGGATGTTACACATGGAGGGATGGCTAGGGCCCATGATGGTCTCATGATGCTATTTACGGTTGGGAGGAATCGTGCACTTAGTTAGTTGTGTTTGTGATTTTTGGTTATTTGTTATGATGGTTGTTTATATCTTCTATGATGATGTATCATTTATGACATGTGGTTTCATTTACTTTATTGCACTTGCATCATGGATCAGAATAGGATGATGTACTTTATTCTTTTAAGCCTTTCATACCCTGTGACATGTACAGTGGATGATTGAGCATTTTGAAATGTAACTTATTAAGGGACATTTGGAACAGAGTATATTGTTTTAAGAACGTTGGACTTTTCATTATTATTTCATGTGGATGTGGTATTAGATGGAATTAATATTAGTTAATTTAATGGTGATTCAACATTAAGGATCCTTAAGGAATGTAACCTGTTATGTATATTTATTTATACTTTTAGTTGAATGTTGTTATTACTTCCGTTACTATGTGTATGTTGTGAATGGTTTAACTTTTATGTTTAAAAAAAAAAAATGCTATCAAACTTAGTGAAATTTTAGGGTAATTCTTTTGAATCCCTTGGAAAGGTGTTACAACTACGATGAGAATTGTTTGAAAAAATTTGTTGCTTGCTGGAAGGATAGGCAGGTGATTATCAATGGAATTACATTTTAGGTGAATGAGTCCATTGCCATGGTGATAGGCCTAGAAATTATGGGAAGGAAATGGTAGAAGATTACAAAGGTGGTTGATGAAGCTAGCTTGTTTAGTTTCTTTAGAGGCAATGAGGCCTTGGTTTGATACCACAATGGTTTTAGGAGGGATAAACTTTTGGAGCCCTAGGATGATGTGTGTCTGGTGATTATGAAATATCTGACACCTGAAGGTAGACACAGTGTGTATTACTTTTACCATTTCCCTCTTCTTAACCATTTTTTAATAGGGAGTTAGTTTGCATTCCCTTCTTTCTGATGCATTCCATTGAAGAGACTATGATGGATGTTAGAGAGAGAAATAAGAAAGGGGCCAATTTCACTATCCTACACCAAGGGCTCATGTTTCATCTTTTTTAGTTCCACCTATCCCTTTTCCCTCCCCATGTGATAGCCATTGATAATGTCTTCCCCTCTAGCCCTCCCTACATTTGGAGTTTACAGGTGGTAGCCATGCCCCTACTCCTTAGGCTTCTCCTAGCCAAACCCCTATTAAGGGTAGGAAGAACAAAACTCTAGGCTTGGAGTGTGCTACCAATAAAAGAGTTAAAATGAATAAGAAGATGGAGGTGGAAATTGTTGATTTAGATGAGGAAATATGTGGGAGTAGAAGAAGGCTGGGAATAATTGTTAAGACTTGTAGTAGATATAAAAAAATGGCCAATCACTCTTATGAGGAGGATGAGGAAGATACTAACTCTAAGGAGAGTGATAAGATCTCAAGGGATGACTAGGAGAAGTGGAAAGAAGAGACAGGCAAAGAAGTGGAGAAATAGGATGCCACTCTTGATGGCACTTGGGATTTTGAGATGGAAAATCCTACCAAGGACCCCTCCCTTGACCCCATCCATGTCTCTGCCATCATCACCCTACCTTTTTTTGAAAACTAGGAGAACCCCAAAACTATTAATGACTCCCCTAACACTACATCCTCCCCAGCCAGGAAAGATGGTTTGGAAAACCTAAAGGACCCCACTAACAATCTTGTTGTACAGGACAATAGAAATTCTTTGAAAATTACACAAGGCTCTAAAGCTATATACTTAGGAGAATAGAGTTGTTACTTGCAAGGATCTCCAGGAGCTGAAGGATAGGTACAATGCAGTGGAGAAGGGCTTCACTCTCTTCTCAAAGTTCACTCTTAAGGTGACTCATGCAGCTACCACCACTCTCCAACTAGTAGTTAATGCATTAGAGGAGGAGAACCTTGGGAAAGAGGACTCAAAGCTACTCTATAGCTTCCTTGTTGACAACTGGGCCAAGGTTCTCCTAGCTAGGAAAGGAAAGAAAAAAGATGCTAGTTAGTGGCCTCTTGGTGCTTGGTGTTTTTTGGTACTTTGCTGGTTATTACTATCCATCCTTTGGTGATGGTTTTTTTTTTTTATGTTGAACTTGGTTCTAGGCTATAGGTGGTGTGATGCAATGACCACCTATATGGATTTTGTTAAAGAAGTAAACATCCCACTTAAACTATGTTGAGATTTGTCTTTTCTGCCAAATACATGATTCTTTTTGTGGATGACATCTTAGAATAGGATCCTAACTACTGATAGACTCAGTAAGATGAATATTAAGGGACCATCTATTGATATATGATTGAAAAGATCATTTGAGTACAATTTTTTTTGAAGAAGTGTTTCAATCATTGTTTTTTCACTGATGTAAAACCTGCTACATGCTGGTAAGACAATTTTTTATATGTTTCAAGCACTATCACTTAGTTGATTGGTGAGGTGGATTTGATCAACAAGATGTAACAAAAGTACCTAGGGGAAAGGTTGAGTTATGATTATGTATTGAAATGCAAGAATTAGTTAAGATAGTGATAACATAATGCATTGATGATCTAGTTGAGGTTACAAAATGATTGGCTATACTTAGAAAAGTTTAGAAGAATAAGGTTGAACAAAGTTCATTTGCTAAGCTTGACCAAGTTGATAGAAGGTGCCGAGAAAAGTTAGTGCAAGGTGAGCAAACAGTCACTTGGAGCCGAGTGAAAGAACTTTCTAGTGAATGTCGAGCAAGTTAGTAAAGGTCGAGTGATTTTTAGTTGATGTCGAGCACAAGTAAAATCTAGTTGATGTTGAATGATTTTAATGTAGATGCCAAGTAACACAATATGTGTTGAGCATCAATAAATTGATAACGTCGAGCTACTACATTATGAAAAAGATCAAAGATTCACCAAATAAAAGCCCACAAGTTTGTTTTCTTGGAACATGTGAATAAGGAGGAAGATAAGATTGATGAGCTGGAGACACATAATCTTATGTAAGCCATTTTGGAGGTGAATTCAAATGGGTTCTAGGAGAAGTTTCTAGAGAAGACAAGATATGGGGTAGATACATTGTATCCTACCTAATCCATCAAAAACCCTAATTTTTGTGATGGATAATGAGCAGGAAAAGAGTTCTAATTTCCTATATGTAGGGATGTCTAGTCATGAAGCAAAGGGGTTAGAGAGTTTTGGATGTGAAAATATGACAAGGAGAAAGAAGAGGGTTTGCTTCATCAAGTGACCCAAGAGAAGAAGTTTGCAATGGTGAACTAAGCAAGAAGGATTAATAAGGATGAATTCTTAAAGGGTGAACAAGCTATCAAAGTTGACAATATTGGAAGCCTACCAGAGTTGAGGACTGAATAGTGATATGTAATCTATAAGTAAGGTTGTAAGTTGTATTATATCAAAGCTCTACTATTACTTTCTAATAATAGTATCAGATTAGGGAAAATCCTTTGGAGTAAGGTTTACCTAGAAATCATTGGAAAATAATTTAATAGGGTGACATTCCAAGGGAATGGCCTAAAGTCCTCTAACAAGGCTCACTTTTAACAAGGTGATTGAAATCCCTTAACTGGGTCACATTTAACAGTGTGTGTTGTAACCTTTAACATGGTTGGCCTTTAACAGGGCATCACTTCAGAAGAGTGAAAAAGGAGTAGCATGTTACTGGTGGTTTTTCCCAAATTGGGTTTCCATATTAAATCATTGTGTTAAATGTGTTGATGGATGTGTTTTGTTTTTGGTTTACATTTTTGCATGTTGATTTAACAGTAATATATCAGTTTGTGGTTAACACACAATGAATGCATGCATGGTTATGAGAGTGTTTTATGGGTTCACAGAATTGTGAAAATTTTTATTTGTACATTTGGACCTTGAATAACTAATTCAACCCCCTCTTAGCTATTTAAAAAGAATTCCAACAATTGGTATCAGAGCGCAGTTGCTTAAGATGATTAGTTTTAAGTTACTAAAAGCATAAAGATCAAGATGTCAAAAAGAGAGGTACCCAAGCTCAACAGAGATAATTTTCTTGCATGGAAAATTTTGATGAAGCTACACCTTGGAGGACTTTGAAAATATGCACAATCTTGCATTTCAGTAGAACATGTTGATCTAGCAGGAGTCCTAATTGCTAAAGATTTGAAGAAAAAGAAAGAACACAATCATGCAATGTTGGAGTTTGCCTGTGCCCTAAGCTTTACTAAATTTGATGATATAAAAGGCCTTAAGAATGCAAAGTAGATGGGGGATGACCTAGACACCATCTATGGAGGAGACAAAAATGTTCAAAGAGTCAAGTCAGAGAGCCTCAGAGGTAAGTTTGATGACATGAGAATGGAAGACAGTTAAAATATTGTTGAATATGTTTCTAGAATAAAAGAACTTGTTAATGCAATAAAAGGAGCTACTGGTAAAATAGATGATGATACTGTGCTAAGTAAAGTCTTGAGAACATTGTTTCTTGTGTATGCCATTATAGTACCTGTAGTTCAAGAGTTAAGATGTATACTAGGAAAAGATCTAACTCTTGAAGGTCTAGTAGGTAGACTCACTACTTTTGAGCTATCTAATTTTGACAACTATAGAACAAAGAGTATTGAATTATTTTTTAAAGAAAAATTGTTATTGAAGGATTCTGAGTAGGTAAATCCAAAGAAGAAGAAAAGAAAGATAAAAAATGCATCCAGTGATTGCACTACAGATGAGGAAGACATTGAACAATTGGAAGCATTGCTGGCAAGACAATTTCACAAAGAAAAAGGTAAATTCAAAGGTAAGCTACCTATCATTTGTTTTAATTACAATGAATTTGGTCATATTGCTGCAAGATGTACATAGAAGAAGAACTTCAGAGAAGGGAACATGCAAATAAATAGAAGAGAAGATTATGGAAGAGACTACAGAGATAAAGGCAAGAAGTCATGCTACATTGCTAATGAAAATGACTCTGATGAAAATGATGATGAAGTGGTATATGTTATAATGAAGGATGAATCAGATGAGGATGAGGCAACTACACTTCCAACTTGTGTGAACAAGAATGAAAAATGGATCATTGACAATGGATGCTCACATCACATGACTGGAGAAAAAAATAAGTTCATTACCTTAACCTATTATGATGGAAATAGTGTAAGATTTTGTCAAGATGCACCATGTTTGATTAAAGGAAAAGGTTCTATCAACCTCACAGACAAGATTTCATGTGAAAATGCTTATTATGTTGAAGGATTGAATTATAACTTGTTAAGTGTGTCACAATTGAATAATTTGGGTTGCAAAGTTGAGTTTGAGAACAAATCAGCCAAGATATATGATACAAATGGAAACTTGATTGGAAAAGGTGATCAAACTAGGAGTAATCTATTCTATTTGGATATAGAAGATGCTACTTGTCTTATTGCAAAATTTGATGATGTATGGCTTTGACACCAAAGACTATGTCATGCTAACTTTGATAATCTGATTAGTTTCAGTAACATGAAAAGAGTTAGAGGTTTGCCTAAGTTGAAGAAACTAGAAAATATAATGTGCAAACAATGTCAGCTAAGCAAGATGACAAAGTCAAGCTTCAAAAATAAAGCTGATACCTCTAAGGAATACTTGAAATTGTTCATACTGACTTGTGTGCACCTATTGAAGTGCAAAGCTACAAAAGAGATAGGTATATAATGTTGTTTGTTGATGATTACTATAGAATGATGACAGTCATGTTTCTAAAACAAAAATTAGATGCTTTTCAAATGTTTAAATGGTACTTGGCAAGAGTGGAAAAAGAAACAGGTAATAGGTTGAAATGCTTGAGATCAGATAGAGGAGGTGAATTCATTTCACATGAGTTTGAGATGTTCTGCAATGACAGAGGAATCAAGAGACAAACATCTGCACCTAGGAATCCTCCACAAAATGGATTGCTGAAAGAAGAAATAGGTCCATAATGGATTGTGCCATAACATTTATGATGGAGAAAAATGTTGCTCTAAAATACTGGAGAGAAGCTGTATGTATTTTTGTATACACCTTGAGCCGTGTGCAAGTAAAGAATAGTACTCACTCAACACTTTTAAAACTATGATATGCTCATCCACCTAATGTGAGATATTTTAAGGTATTTGGAAGAAAATGCTATATTATTAAAGATGTTAGGAGTGGAAATTTTGATGCAAAGAGTGAAGAAGGTATATTCCTTGGTTACTCCACAAGAAGTAAAGCTTACAAGTGTTTAAATACTAACACTAACAAAATTTTTGAAAGTGCAAATGTGAATTTTGATGAGTTTACAGAAGCACATGAAGCTGAACCTACAAAAGAACTAGAAGATTACAACTCATTTGTATATGACTATGGAGGAATGCATACTAAAGAAGATGCTACAAACTATGTAGCAAACCAACATCAAGTCTCAATGACTAATGAGTCACATCCTGTTAATGTCGAGTTGCAAAATGAGGAGAATGCACAACTTGACTTTGAGATTAGCACACATGAAAGAGATGCTGGAACACCTAATAAAGATGCACATAGTGATATTGAAGCTGAGAGACAAAATGTAGCCACAAGAACTGATACTAGACCATCCAAATATGCCAAAAGGCACCATCCTACAGATCAAATCATTGGAGACAAAAATGCAAAGCCAATGAAAAGAAATAGGTTAAGAAGTGAATCATGTTTGTTAAGCATGAAGGAACCTAAGACAATGAGAGATGTTTTGGAAGATGATGACTAGTACAAGGCTATGGAAGAAGAAATTTAGTAGATAGAAAAGAACAAGACTTGGAGTCTAGTTCCTAGACCATAAGACAAGAATGTGATTGGCACAAAATGGGTATTTAGAAATAAGCTAGATGAGAATGGTGAAGTGACAAGAAACAAAGCAAGCCTAGTTTGAAAAGGGTATGCATAAGAAGAAGGAATAGATTATGGTGAAACATTTGTCCCTATTGTAAGAATGGAAGGAGTAAGAATGCTGATTGCTTATGTTGCATATAAAGGTTTCAAAGTTTAGCAGATGGATGTTAAGTCTACATTTTTGAATGACATATTAGAAGAAGACATCTACATAGAACAGACAAAAGGATTTGTTTGTAAAAATAACAAGAACATGGTATATAGACTACACAAAGCCCTATATGAATTGAAACAAGCACCAAGAGCATGGTATGAGAGACTTCATACTTATCTTGTTAAGATTGGATTTGAAAGGACATATGATAACAATACTTTATACATGAAGACAGATAAAGAAAAGGTATATTGTTATCTAAAATATTTGTTGATGACATAATATTTGGAGAACAAGATGCTTTGTGTAAAGATTTTGCAAATCAGATGAAGCAAGAGATTGAAATGTCAATGTTTGGTGAGATCAAATTCTTTGTGGGATTACAAGTCTATCAAATGAAATATGGTGCATATATCACCCAATCAAAAAATGTCAAGGAGATATTGAAGACATTTGGACTTGAGGATTCAAAACTAGTAAGTACACCTATGGTAACAACACTCAAGCTATCAAAGAATGATGATTCAGCTGAGGTCAATCAAATATTATACAAATCCATGATTGGAAAATTGCAATATGTAGTAAACAATAGACCTGATATTGCATTAGCTATGGGGATAGTTGCTAGATTCTCTGCTAACCCTAGAGAGAATCACTTGATGGCTGTGAAAAGAATAATGAGATACTTGAAAGGAATAGAAGAGTATGGTTTACACTATAAGAAGAATGAAAACTTTGAATTGAAAGCCTACAATAATGCTGATTGGAATGGAAATATTGATGACAAAAAGAGCACCAATGGAGGAGCATTCTTATTAGGTAGAAGACTTGTTACATGAACAAGAAAGAAGTAGAGTTGTACTTCCCAATCTACTACTAAAGTAGAGTATGTTGCTGCTACTATTAATTGCACAAACATTTTATGGATCAAATAGTTACTTAAGGGAATGAAGGAAGAAATCATAGAACCAGTGACACTTTATTGTGATAATAGAGGTGCTATAAATATATCAAAGAATCCTGTAATGCATACAAATACAAAGCACATTGCAATAAAGTATCATTATGTAAGGGAGTTGGTTCAAGACAAAGAGGTGAAGATAGAATATATCAACACAAGGGAGAAAATTGCTGATATCTTCACCAAAGCATTACCTAAGGATGCTTATGAGTATCTACGAGGTAAACTAGGGGTGATACCCCTATCAAAGGCTATGTAAAAGACAAGGGGAGTACCCTGCATCAAACAAGCTAACATTCATTTCATACAAATTGATGCAGTGGACCTTACTTTAGGAACTGCCTAAAGTAATCACAAAGCTGGAATTTCAAATCAGGCACAAGCAATGTGACAGAGGGAGAAAATTGAAAAGCCTACAAAAGCCTATGTTTGCATATATCAAGATGCAGAGTGTTGAGTATATGTCTTATGCATTGTTGTCAAAGAGGGAGATAGTACAGTAAACTGATCAAGTGCATACTAATCAAGGCAGATGATCAAAGGAAAAAGTACATCAAAAGTCTAGGTTGGTAAGAAAGAAAGAGGGAGAAAGTAGAAAGCACTCAGAGGAAGGATCAAAACAAAAGAGAAAGTAGAAAGCACTCTGAGGAAGGATCAGAACAAAAGAGGGAGTTTTATTTTGTAACCTAATCAAAAGAGGGAGTTGCTGATAGAGGGAGAAATTTAATTCACAAACTTTCCTTTTGGTATTGCCTTACTATTTTAACCTAGTTAGTTTATCATTTGTTTGATTGGTTGATCAGTTTGGTTTTCCATCAATGCCAAAGAGGGAGATTGTTGATATATGATTGAAAAGATCATTTGAGTAGAAAAATTGTTGAAAAAGTGTTTCAATCATTGTTTTTTCACTGATTTCGAACTTGCTACATGCTAGTAAGACAATTGTTTATATGTTTCAAGCACTATCACTTAGTTAATTGATGAGGTAGATTTGATCAACAAGATGTAACAAAAGTACCTAGGGGAAAGGTTGAGTTATGATTATGTATTGAAGTGCAAGAATCAGTTAAGATAGTGATAACATAATGTATTGATGATCTAGTTGAGGTTACAAAATGATTGGCTACACTTAGAAAAGTTTAGAAGAGTAAGGTTGAACAAAGTTCATTTGCTAAGCTTGAGTAAGTTGATAGAAGGTGCCGCACAAAGTTAGTGCAAGCCAAGGAAAAAGTCAGTTGGAGCCAAGTGAAAGCAATTTATAGTAGATGCCGAACAAGTTAGTAGATGCCAAGTGATTTTCAGTTGATGCTGAGCACTAGTAAAATCTAGTTGATGTCGAGTGATTTTGCAGTAGATGCCGAGTAACATAGTATGTGCTGAGCATCAGTAAATTGATAATGTCGAGCTATTGTATTATGAAAAAGATCGAAGATTCACCAAATAAATATTAACAAGTTTGTTTTCTTGGAACTTGTGAATTGGGAGGAAGATAAGATTGATGACTTGGAGGCATAGAATCTTATGTAAATTATTTTGGAGGTGAATTGAAATGAATTCTAGGAGAAGTTTCTAGAGAAGACAAGGTATGGGGTAGATAAAATTAAAAAAAGGGAAAGGAAACAAGAGGAAATACAGAAAGAAAGTTAAAATCAATTGATACAAATGGTGAAAGAGCTACATAAGGAAAACAAAACAATCGCAACCTAAGAAAACAACTTGATTTAGTCAAATGAAAAAATAGAAAATATATTCTAATAAATTAAAGAAAAATTGTGGGGGGAAATTATGAAAAATACAAATAGGTTGCGTGATTGGTTTGAATTGCATCAAATTGCTCAAGCTATTTATGAGAGTATCAAAGAGAAGATTTAGAATAATAGAATCCTTTTTAAGCTCAAGAAGACTACAAGATAGATTATACACATAATCAATTCAAAAGTGATAGGTATTTGGATGGTAATAGAATTCATTACCATGTTTGTGCATCATTAAAATCATCATCTATCATTAAAAAATGCTAGAGTATAAGGGAAGGAGAGTGATATTTGAATTCATTTGGGATAAAGTCCACCAAGATGGATGACAAAGAAAAAATAATGATAAGTCTTGGTTTGCTTAATCCTTTCCCTAGTAACTCATCAATAAAAATCATTGGAAGGGGAGCTTACCAAAAATAGCTAGAGGCCAAAATGATGCTTGAAGTAGTTAAGCTTCCTTAAGATACAACTCTTGAAGGCATTTTAAAAATGGAACAAGTCATTAGAAAATTTGAATGTACTATTGGATGTAGATTTTCTTTCAAGTAAATCTTCCAAATATGGATATTTGATGAAGTTTTAGGTCATGTAATATAACATAACAAATGTTCAAACTCTAAACAAAAGAGAGTTCAAAATCCTAAAAAAGCTGACCAAACTTTCAGTCATCTCATAAGACATAAATTAGAGTATATGAAACTTGAAAAGTGCTTTCAATGATTGTTGTAGTGTATACTTTATTTCTATTTCTAATGGTTTAACATGAGTTTAAAGTTTAAACTTTGTTTCTTAAACAGGATAAACATAGCGATATCCACATGCTATCTTGTTGAACATTGCCTATCAAATGCAAATAAAAAAATGTTTTTGGTACTGAATTTGATGCTAATTTAAGACTCTCCCCATGAGGCAAAATGACTTGAAGTTGTTGTTGCTCCCTTAGTTTTATATTTCTTTAGAAGAGAATCTAGGGTCATTTGCTAAATCTAATAGTTGTAAAGTTATTACTTATAACTCATGATTATGAAATTGGGTAATAAAACTTAACTTTTGCACCGTGAATTCATTGAATTGTATCAATTATTATGTGTAAATAAAGTACTGAGAATGAATATGAATTTTACCATATGAATTGCTATAATTTCATAAAAATAATCAAGGATTATATCATAACAACGTATCATATAACCATAATAATGCAAATAAAAAGAAATAGTAATGGTAAAAGTTGAATGATTGATGACATCATCTAACATAAGATGTACATGTTTTTTTTGACACTAGAATTTTTTTAGAAAATGATAGATGATGAGATGCAAGGAATAGTATCCAGAACCCAAAAAATATTTTGGTTGACATTAGACATTTAGAATTTGATGTAACTTATTATGCATGATAGATGATGGGATGTAGATAATACTATCTAGAATCTAGAAAGTAGTTTGTTTGACATTAGATATTTAGAATATGATATAAATAATTGTGCATGATAGATGAATCATGATGAGATTTAGAGAATAATTTCTAGAATCCAAAGTGTACAATAATTACTAATAAGTAATAAATTAAGAGTTGACACATCATACAATAATTTTAATAGTTATTATTGCATCTCATCATCCAAATCTTTAGATTCCTCACCATCAAGCTCAAATAGTTCTTCAATATGCTCCATGTTTTCTCTAGTTTTTATACGTCTACTTGCTTGATCCTTAGCTTCAACATCAATGCTACCAATACCACTAATTGAGTTAGTGATATCATTGTATAAAATGTTTCCCAAACCTCTTCTTTGACATTTCTTCCATTACAATTTTAGTGTCCTTTCGTAAGGAAAATTATTGACTTCATATTTGGATGTATACAACCTTAGGAAATTTTCCAAATTCTTGTCTAGTTTATTTCTTACCATTTACTATAGGAACCCCAAAGCATTGAAAAACATCTCATCCTCCATAGATCCCAATATCATGGTCAAACATAATTTAACAAGATTGAGATATTTTGATATTGAATCCCTCAAAACCTTTCTCTAAGCCAAAAATTTCCAAAGTTTGGTTATTGATCCTTCCTCTCTAGGGTTCCACATAAGATCACATTGTTCCTTCGTTGTCTTTGCAAAACTATATGATTTCTCTCTCAAACAAGATTCATCTTAAATTCTATTTATAGTTACCTCATTGATTTCTTTGGTTTCACAAAATTGATCTATCAAAACCATTAACTTATCTCTAAAATCTTTTGGACTTCTGAAACTCCAATAATTGGGAAACACAATACACATTGATTCAAGAAATTCATGTCGAGGAAATATTTCTATAATTTATAAGAAAATATTATAAAAATGTCCATCACAAAATCAATTATAGACTCAACAATCTATTCAAACACTTCCTTTGTAATAGTTAATTTTGGATGCATGCTTCTTTCCTTTTCTCATGGACATGAGCCTTTAATAGTAGTGCATTGGTATCTCAACACCTACACATAAATCCCCCTATGCATCAATATTCAAAATGTTATTAGGATTATCCAAACATGCGATTCTCATCCATCCTAAAAGTTTTTCATCCACATAAAATGAATATGGATTTATATCGAGATTATCAAGGGCTATGTATGTCATTTTACATAGTGTATTATATTCTGCAATATACATAAATCTTTGTCAAATCTTCTTCATTATATTTCTCATTTCCTCTAGCATGAGGATAATGACTGCTAATGTTAAGAGTGCCTCTACATTACTCGATCTTTCAAGTAGCTCACCTTATTTATGTTGGCCACCTTGATCATCGTGAGTTGACTCCATTGTACCAAGCAACAATAGATATTCAAAAAAATCTTGATGAGCTGGTCCATCCAAATATTATCATTAAGAAGATTTCTTCTATTAGTTAGTCCCTCAAAAAACTATTAAAATTCCCTCCATCTCTTAGATCTTTGACAAAAGTGTCTATAAATATTTTTTATTAAAACTTCAACTTCGTATTGCACAATCAAAAGGATATGAGGTCAAAGGTAAGGAGAATTTTGTGTGTAGATTGAAGAAAAGTTTATATGGCTTGAAGAAAACATCTCAGCAGTGGTATCTTAAATTTGATAGTTTTATGAATGAGCATGGTTATACTCATTGTCATTTAGACCATTGTGTTTATTTTAAGAGGTTGGATAATAACAACTACATTATTTTATGTTTATATGTTGATGATATGCTTGTAGTTGGGTCTAACATGGATCACATTAAGGGGTTAAAAAAACAATTAACACATTCCTTTTCTATGAAGGATTTGGGGGCAGCAAAACTAATCCTTGGTATGAAAAATTGCAAAGATAGGAAGAACAAAAAATTGACATTATCTCAAGATGATTATATTGATGTGTTGCAATGTTTCTCTATGGAGAATGCAAAAGCTATTAGCACACATTTCTTGGTCATTTAGAAATGACTAAGGAGAAGTGTCTAAAGATACAAGAAGAGGAGGATAAGATGTCCAAGGTACCTTATGCTTCAGCTATAGGTAGCTTAACGTATACTATGGTATGTACTAGGCCATATATTGTACATGAAGTGGGAGTTGTTAGTAGGTATATGAGACATCCTAGGATTGAGGATTGGAATGCAATCAAATGGATTCTTAGATATACTGATTTAAAAGGCTATGTTGACTTAGATTTGGCAAGGGATCTTGATACCAACTGGAGTACTATAACTTATCCATTTACTATTGGTGGGGTAACAATGAGTTGAGTTTCTCAGTTATAGAAGGTGAATGCTTTATCCACTATAGAGATAGAGTATGTTTCTGCTATAGAGATAGCTAAGGAGATGATATGGCTTAAATTCTTTTTGAAAGAATTGGGATACCCACAAAGGGATAATTATCTATATACAAATAGTTAGAGTTCCAATAATCTTGCCAAGAATTTTTCTCTAAATTCAAAGAAAAAACACATAGAATTACGATACCATTTAATTATGTCTATTTTGGATGATGGATAGTTAACGTTGGAAAAGATACATACATATGATAATCTAGCAGATATGTTTACAAAGGTAGTAACATGGGAGAAGATGAACTCCTCTTTAGCTTTGGTTGGTCTTCTAGACTAAACAAAATAAATTAGAAACAACTAAGTTTGGGGTGGTTCAATGAAATGGGAGCCTCATGGAGTAGTAGTATTGCTACAAGACTAGTCTCCAAGTGGGAGATTTTTTTCTAGGGTGGATCCTAATCAGATTCCAAGTGGGAGATTGTTAGTTTGTGGTGACTAATCAGGGAAGTACTATATACTCTCCATAATTTCTTGATAGGGTTTAGGGTTGAGCTTGGGCCTTGAGTGGGGGTTTAGCAGTGACAACCCCTAATACAACCATGGTTGATAGGCCATGACTATCAAGGGTTCAAGGGTGTATCCCCCGACAATTTTTTTTGGTGGCTATTTTATCGACAAATTTTGGGTTGACATGTTGTAACTAATTATAAGCCTAGAGCAGTAAAAATATTTTATAGAATGGCTTAGGGTTAGAGATTTTGTATGTGTGATGTGATAATAACTACTTACAATAGTATTGAGTTGTAAGGGATTACAAATTGTAATTAGGTTGTAATCACTAGATAATAAAATATTAGACTCGCTGTTGGTGGATGTAGCCAAGGGATTGGTTGAATGACATTAAATATTTTTATCTTGTATTCTCTTCTATGTGCATTATTATTTTATGATATAGGTTATATTTCCATGCAATTTTTATTTTTGTGTTGTTAATCCTAACAATCTTACCCTTGTTCATGTTTGACATCTCCAATTCTCTAATGAAATATAGGCTACTAAATAAATCAACTTGTTGAAAAAGTGATAGATGACTATTACATATATTAATATAAATAGGATTCATTGGTTGTGTAACCTACACTATACAATATAGATGTCCTAGGTCTCCCTAATTAATGGATGACTTAGTAGTCACTAGTCTCAAGTGATAACTAACCACTAATAGTGTAGCTTGTACCTACTACAAAAGAATGAACTAAAATTGTAGTCCATACAAAAGAGGTTTGAGTTACTCACCTTTGCCTAAATTACAACCACTACTCACTAATGCTCTTGACAATTTGAGAAATTGAGACTTCACTCTTGATTGGAATGAAGATAACCATTTGATTTATGAATGCAATTACACAAATCCTTTTGGCGAATTCCACAGGAATAATATAGCATGTAAAATTTATTTGGGGAAGCCCATGTAATAAAAACATGTCTTATGCAGTTTCCAAGGTGACCATGGTCTGTCCAATATATGGCCATGCATAATAGAATTGGTGAAATTGAATTATTGTGTTACACATGTTCGCATATTTGTGGGGCAAATTTCATCCCTCTACTAATTTTTTAAAAGACTATGGGAAAATTGAGGTTGTATAAAAGTTCCCTTCATAAATCATAAGATAATGTGTTTAATTTTCCATATGCAAAACATATTTTTGATTGGCTATATTGTGTGTAAAGGAAAGCCAATATCATAAATGTTGTGGCAATGGGCCTGGGGGCGTGACTCATTTTTGGTTAAAATTGGGGAGATACTTTGTACCACATATGTGGAAATAATTTTCCAAATCAACACTGGTTGATGAGCAAAAAATTGCCAATTGGCAAATATTTACCACTAAAGGAAACATCAATTGTCAAGTTTTTAGTTATGGTTTCTATTTGAACAAATTGTCCACGTTAATTGGTTTTTTATACAAAAAAATTTGAAGATGTTATAGCTAAAGATTTTCTTCTATGAATGGAATTAATGATGTGACTAATTCTCTATTTCATGGGATATTGTTTGGAAAGTATAATCACTCAACTCATAGTTAATAGAGAAAAAGGCTAAATAATTTTTTAGATGTTTGTGCTAAAAGGTTAGTTATTAATTTCTCTATAATCTATTGTTTGTGTTGTTTAGATCTTTAACTAATATAAAAACATTTATTTTTAATTGTTAATCATTCCATGCCCTAATGCTTTAGTTTAAAATTATAGTTGAAGATATCTACTAACATCATTCCCAATCAAAAATATAATTTTTTTTACTACTCCCATGTTGCAAACTACTTAGCCTATGTCTATACCAATTAATTGCTAAGAAAAGTACTAATATTACCTCACAAAATGTATATAAACACTATTGAGACCAAGCCAACTATATCCTAGCTGATTGGATTAGATAGAGAAAATTTACACAACCAAGACCAAATGCTATCGATTGATTGAATCTAATATTCACATGGAGAGATTCACTTTGATAGAGGTCAATGCAATACCAATCACAAGCTGATCAACTAAAACAACCATATCACCATCTACTAAAAATATGAAAACACCATGCTCTTTGCAATGACTAAAAGTACAAATATGTAATAGAAACATTCAAGGAATATATAATGAGAAGAAATACATGCCCCAAATAAAGAGTCTTTCAAATAAAGCAATTGCATTTAAAAAAGACACCAGCTCTCAAGCCACAAATAATATGCAACTACACCAAACTAAGAACACAATGCAAAAGTTAATTGAAAATAACTTGAACACCATGAATGACATGCCTACTTAACCATGTATTATTTGAGAGATACAACATTTCCATTGTTTAGGTTAAAAATGAAAGCAATAAATTTAACAATGTAAACTAGATGAGATAAATTCATAAACATTACACTTTCACACTAAGTCATTTGATACTAGAGAAAGAGGGGCTTCCATACATAACTCTCAATATAACTCGAATTAGATTGGAAAAATCCCAATAGGATGAAGGGATGACAATACTAAACCCAAACTATGCTAAGGAAGTATGCAAGAAAGTCCTCTTTCATGTGACGTTAATTAACTTTATATGTGCAATGTGAGTGTAAATTGAACTAATTGATTAAGTAAAAAGAGTAAAATAAATCTAGGAGGTTAGGTGGTATGTGTGCAATCAACCAAATTAAAATACAGAAATAGGTCTATGCAAAGAGACTAAAAGAACGGTGGAAAGTTGACCTTTAAATATGCATATGAAAATAAATTTTCACCCCAAAAATTGTGGATCTCAAACTATGGTTGATAATTTGACCATGGATATATGATTAAGATTGAAATCCATGAAAATCTTAGACCTCTAGATACATTTTAAATTGGAAAATGTCTACTATTAGGTCTAAATAATGACATATATGTTCTTGAAGGATCAAAACAAATTCAATCCATTTTGAAAGCATGCAATTGATACTTTTCAAGTCCAAATTTTCAATTTTGATACCCTATTCCTAGACAATGAAAAATTCTTTTTTGTTGGGGGGAGGGGGGGGAGGTACTTTCCTTGGTCAAGATCCCGTTTAGGAATTAGCCTTGAAAGTAATAAAATAAAAAGCATGTAGGAAAGTAAGGCAAATGTAAATATTCACGTTGATTGATTGAAACCCTTGTCAATAAGGATATTTCAATGCTTGAATGTTGTATATGTCAAACTTCAATGAAGGATGTAAGAAATATCCACAAATAAAATGGTCTACATAGTAATTTGTCTTTCCTCAAATTTTCCATAAGTTTATCTATATTTTTTTTTGTGACATGATTCTTTGATGGATCTAGAGACACATAAAAATCCCACTTGGATCAGAACTTAAATTTGAACATAGACTCAACCAAAGGGTTTGGTCTTTAAGATACATGGATGTCAATAGAAAAACTATCAATGACTTTATATATTCCTCTTGAATCCATCGAGGTCCTAGTATATATTTTCTTGAAAATCTTAAGTGTACCAAATGATAGTAGAAAGATAGAGCTTCTTGTCCTCTTTACAAATAGATTAGGTTCCTCATTGTCCATTGATGAGATAAAATGAAATGACTTACTACAAGGTGAATGAGATTTGGCTTGAGTTCCTGATGTGTGACACTTGTGAACAAGTGAGAGATGAGATACATTTGATGAGAAAGATAGAGACAAGTGACACACTTTGTTAACTAACTCATAAACTCAAGCTATTTTTTAGAAAAATGGTGATTCTAGACCTATTGTAATAGGCTAGATGATAGAGTACATAAAAAGATAAGGTTGTTGGTAATTAGATTTTAATTTTTTGAAGTTTTCCCAAAAGGGTTTTGAAAAAGAGTTATATACAATGATATAACTTTGTAAGGGTACGATAAATGTTAGGCGGTGTGATAAAAAAATGTAAAGGGGATGATACAAATTTACAGTATGATGAAACTCTATACTATGTGTGATAAAACTCTAGAAAGTAGATGATACAACATTATTTTGGATGTGATACAAAAAGATCTATCATATCATATGATAATCTTCTCTATTGGGTGTGATGAGATACCTAATAGAATCACAATTTGCAAAATTTTGATCAAAAGATCATGTTGGTTTGTTGTTTCAGGCGTATGAGTAGTTCACAAATAGTTTTACAACACCATTTTCAAATAGAAAATATAATATCTCTCACACTGCGCACAAGTAGTTTAATCAATCTCTCAAGGGAAATTCTCGCAAGTTTAGGACATGTCAATTTTGCACTCATTTTAGTTTTGTCTCTTATGTTATTAGTTTCAAAACAAAAGGAAAACAATAGTTGAAAACAATCCTACTAGGGACAAAGAAACCTGGCAAGATGAGTATGAAAAAATATGTGTTATCCCTAGAATAAAATGTCTTGGTCTTCAAAATCCTTACCCACACTGAGTATCCACAAGGATTGACATGTTGGAGCTTTTGAATGATGCTTATGCTTGATTGCAAAGCCACCAATGCCCCATTCATGTTTGTATTTTTTGAGATATGAATGTTGGGTGTAAAGGCTTTGGGTGATCCAAGAAACCACTTGGATCAATCCTTATACAAGTATTTAAAATCTTTAAAGGTGAACCAAGTGGAAAACTATCTAACAGTGTCTAATAAAGGTTTACATTTAACATCAACCCTCACGTAGTCTTGTAAACAAGATTAAGAACAAAGAAAGATTGAGGTGGTTCTTCCCGACACACAATCAACACATCCATAGATCGATCATGTCAAGGATAGCATGGATGAAGCTTGTACGTCTTTCAAGACTTAGGTCTCAAACAAACATATTTTTTTAAAGTGAGGTGGCAAAGATGGTATAAGCTTGTTCTCACTTGGGTCATAGATTTTTTCCTCAAATGGAAGGCCCTCTAAAGGTAAAAAAAAGAAAATAAGATAGGTGAAAAGGGTTGGGATCTCAAATCCTCCTATAAGAAGAAGAGCATACTCTCTAATTGAGCCACTTCTCTTTAAGATATGCAAGAAAAAATTTTCTTGGTGACATTTAGGCAACTTGCAACATCACCATATTAACAATTTTCAATATTGAGCATGATAACTAGCAATTAGTAGTTTTGTATTAATTTCTTTAATTGAGGTTCTCTGTAAGTTTATATGAAAGTAATCAAAACCAAGTTCAAAACCCTGCAAAAAGAAAATATATCATGCATAAATGATAACACATACCACTAAAAAATAGAGCATATTGTGTAAAATAAAAACAATGACAACTAAGAGGTGGAAAAAAATTCTCTATTTTTGATACAATATAACAAAGAGACATAACACTTCACCAGATTATCATACGATAATATTCATAAAGATATTCAATCCAACATACATAGGAAATATAAGGTTGGACGTGAGACTATATAAATATATGAAGAGTATGATAAAAACCTAAAAAGGCATGCATCAGCTATAACATAGTTATCACATGTAGTTTAGAGTTATGTTATACGATACTCCATATCTTTATGTTAGCAACCAAAATTAAAAAACAAAAAAAATGAAAAACTAGAAACTGGCTCTAACGCCATGGTGGGTGCCAAAAATGTGTCAATGAAAATGTATCTTACATTGCACTTCTATAAATCATTGCATCTAGGATTTAAACTACTTTAAGTTCCTAGAAATTGACTTACAACTTACTATTTGAAGCATGCAAAATCTATGCTTGGTTTCTCTTAGAATTAAATAATGAGACTTAACAATGTTCACTATAGAAAAAAAGATTAAAAGAGGAATAATGCAATGTAAAACCCTCAAGATATTCATAATGCAAAATGCAGATTAATCTAGAATGAGAAACCAAGGTAAAAATTGAGATTAAAGTTAAGTCGTTATGATGAATCTACATGTTTTAAGATAATATGCAATGAACTAATCTAGATGATTAAACAAAACTAGAATGGTAGAATGAAAGATATTCAAAGTGACATCATAACGATAAAATCAAATTGAGATCATTTTGATGTAGAAGCATCTTGGGTCTTTGAGCAATGCTACATCAACCATTTTTTTTTTGTACAAGTATGTTGTTCATGAAGAAGTTGTTGTTGCTTTTCTTTTCATGTTATGCGTAGTTGTACTTATGTCGAGGACCTATCCAAGATCCTTGTACTAAGTGCATGAATTCTTATGTTTCTTGAGCTCTGTGTCATTTTTTGTGTTCCTATTTTCATGTGTTTCTTTGATTGGCATGGTTTCCATTGATTATGTGGCATCTTGCAGAGTTAGGAGACATATCCTAACATGTGTGGAGCTACCTTCAATTGTGCATCTTTCCATATTGTTTTTGGCATGTATTTTGGTTTTCTCTTCCAAGTATGGACCTATATTATAATTAAATTCTTGACTAAACAACTTGTGGCTTAACTGGCTATAAAAGAAACTTGGTTAGATGTAGGAAAGTAGCATGAGATGATTCTTAGAGAATGAAGGATATTGTACATTGATAGAAGATAGAAGATGCAAGTTAAGGATTTGAGATTGTATAATTTTTTTTTGGTATAAGGCCACTACCTAGAAGGCCTCATGATCAGGCATGTTATGGTTTCTTTATATGTGAAGTGAATAATTACACCTACAAATATTTTGCATTTGGCCTTTTTTTTTTTTTGATTTCATTAACCTATATGTAGCTTTCATGTGCATCTTTGAGTGGGGAGTGTTGAGTGTTTTAAATTGAGTTTATTCCACATGTTGTATTGAAATCCATACACCTCCCCATGTTGAGTGGTATCATAATTCTTTCTTTCTTGAGGCTCAGACCATAAAGAAACTTGTTTGATTTGGTTGTAAGGTGGAAGATCTCAGATCTGACCTATAACTTGTAGAAGGTTATGATCTTGCATGAACTATTATCAAGATGGTTTGTGGTAGGGAAATATTGATAATTTTACTATGCACATGTCAAGGAAGATTGCAACAAGACTTGAAGGTGTGGAGAAATCATAGACAAGAGTTGTACATCTTGAAGATGTTAGTGATGATGAAGAGGTAGCACTAAATCCTAACCTTGAACCCCAGGTTGAAAAAGATGAGGAAAGGCTTCTAAGAGTTTTTTCTATGATGAATGCTAGACCTGTTGTTGAAGTTTCTTGCTATGATGGAAGGATTGAGACTAAATTTGTATGGGATTGGATCACTTAGATGGATAAATACTTTTAGTATGAAGGTACTTATGGAACTCTAAATTTTGGAAAATTTAGAATACCAAACACCATGTCAAGGGGCTAATTTTTAGATCTTACCCATTCAAACTATATGCTTCAAAATACAAAAAGGGTTATAGGGATATGGAAATGGAAGTTGTTTGATTTAGGCATGCATTGTAGCACTATCCAAAGTGTCTTGTGCAATTCATCAAACAATTTATATGAAGAGAATACAAATACCAATACAGACAACACTTATCTCTATTGCAAAATAACTAAATATCCTATTTGTATATAGATTACTGCCTAAGAAGTGAAATAGCAAGTGTGATATGGGGGGCATTCTAGTTTGGAATGTGATAAAGATTTGTGGCATCAACACACTACTGAGTGAGGAGAGGGACTGCTTCAAATTCCTTTTTTCTTTTTCTTCATAGCGTATTATTTATCATAGGTTGTGTGATTGTAAGGCACACTAATGTGTTGGCTTCTCATAAAGGAAAGGTTGCTGATAATATGTAGTCGAAGCTGAATTTGGAAATTGATAAATATAGTATAGATGATCATGATGCTCTGCTGCAAAATGAAATGTCCATAATTTGATGCAGACTGGTGTAGCTATCCTAATGATGACCAAGAGTGGCCAATAAAGAAAGTATTTCAGTCACCATCTTCTAAAAGGAATGAACTCCCGTGAGCTTTAGTTGAGATCCTCATCACTTCAACCTTATTTAGTACCTGTTCCAGTTCTAGGTTGATTTTCAAATCTATATTGACACTTTCCAATTCAAGGAATATTTACAATGAAATGAGCAGCTTTAACTCATGTTAGTGATTCAACAGTATATTCAGACCATGTACATTCAGAAGTGATAATGATGAAAGCTATTTCTCAGATGATCTCAGGACTTTAAAGGCTTATTAAGATGCAGTATAAAGGAAAGTATGCACATACGATATGCCAGAATCCATGTAAGATGATGCCTATCAAAGGGAGTTCTCTGTTCATTGGCAAGTGGTTCATTACCATATACCTTGTAGTGTTATGCCAGTGAAGATAGCAAGGAAATCAATAGAATTTTCTTATCCTACAATGATGGAATTGGAAACACAAGGAGAATTCTTTCTCACAAATTTCTCTTCAATCAACCATGTTACTACTCATGCAGTATTATCTTGTGCACTGTACACTGTAAATATGGTGAACTAGGAGAAACATAGTCTTGCATGACTGACTACTCATTAAGTTTGACTTCACCTTTTAATGCAGATAGAGATTAAGCTAGAACTGAGATAAACAAGGATAATCTAGGCACCACAGTTAATCTTCAATATAGAAGTCCTATCCACTTTTGAGGTTGATCAAATTGCTAAAGTGGCTTTTGAGATTGTTAGCAAAGCATGCCCCTGCAGTCGAACAACCTGTGCCTGTGAAAGCAAGGAGACCAGTGTATTCATCATAGGCAAAATGTATTTTTCTCTCAATTTGGTTATATATAATGTTTTCCATGTCTGTTGTAGGGTTAGGAGCACATACATGAGTGAGAGGGAGGTCGAGAGAATGAGTAATGGGTATCAAAGGAGAGGTCTATACAGATGATATGACTAAGTATCACAAATATAAGAAGTCGAAGAATTTTCCATCAATAATAAAGATGTGTAAACCAAGGTGCTAATGAAATATTGCGATGAAAATCCAGTCCATCGAAGGTCTTAATATCATGGGTCACTGAGGATGCACGCAGGAGGAAGGATCCATCTAAAGTGAATCACAGGACGTCCAATTTATTATTCAAACACTAATGGAGTTTCTTAAGTCCATAATAGAAATGTAAATCATTAAATTATAAAATTGTTAAAGTTTTGTGCTAATCAATGATAGTTTATTTGTTTTGAAGGGATGCGATGCTTTGAAAAAACATCTAATACCCCCTTCGAATCTATAAATATGTAATACAAATGAGAAGATACAATATACATAATCAGTTTCATATTTTAGATTTTTATAATGCAGCCATGATGTATTATTATTCAATTGGAAATGGAATGAATTTTTGAACCAAGCTCCTGGACTTTGGATTGCGAGAAAATTTTTATATGGTCCAGATACATTCGCGATAAATTGATCATCCATAAGGAGTGTCTTTGTTGTGATTTATATTAGCATTATTATTTATTTTATATTTCAAAGTTTTAAATTATTATTAAGTTTTGTCCTTTGTAAATGTTTTTAATTTATTTTCTATAAATATTTTAATATTCAGATAAGTGGATTGGATCATTATTGCATTTTAAATTTGATAAACGTAAATATTGTGAAATATTTTATTGTTTTTGTATTTATGTCTAAGTTGTCTCCACATGAGTTAAAGTGCATTTTAGAGTTATTTAAAATTGCCTTTATATAATTGATCCATCGCATTTGAATTATTAAATTTATTTATAGTTTAATATATTAAACTTTATAAAGTTGTATGTCTCAACTTATAATGTTGACTCAGATTGCCCATTTAATTAGGCACTAGTCTTTTACTCCTGATTCATAATCCATATGCTGGTGATTATTTCATTTCTTTCCATTAGAGGAATTAATATATTCATATGTTGTATTAATCTATATTTATTCTTTATTTAAACATTACTTCAATCATTTACTTTTCTTCTCAGTTCATAAATTGCAAGTTTAAAGTTTTCCTCTGATTCTTGCCATTTTGAAAACTTTTATTATCTTCGTGTTCTAATCGATCTACTTTAAGAATCTTGGATTTAAGGTTGTTGTCCAAGATTAGGTACACCCACCTCAGTATTCTAGAGCCGAAAGTGTAGGGAACTTAGACTGTGTTGTTTAGTTCCATCAAGTTGGCCTTAATCAGTTGGATATCCCAGCATCGAGAAGGCAAGGCTCGTAGGATTCCAATCTACGATTTTGGGATCCAATAGGTACTCCTGATAATAAGGAGGTTAAGATAGTAGTCATAAAGTTGAAGGGTCATGATTCACTTTGGTGGATCATTTGCAAACTAAAAGGCAAAAATTTGAAAAAGATAAAGAAGAAGTTTCTCCATGTTGATTATCAAGTTAATTTGTTAAGGAAGGTGCAAAATTTGAGGCAAAAGGACATGAGTGTGAAGGAATATACTGAGGAATTCAATAGATTGGATATTGGATTTGGACATATAGATGATGAAGTCAAGAAAATGGCTAGATATCTGAATGGTTTGAGGACATCAATTCAAGATAAGATAAACTATGTTAAGATGGACAATGTAGAATAAACATATAAGTACACTTTGAAGGATAAGGAAAGATTGGAAAATGAACATGATCACAGACAGAGAGGAAGAGATGGTAGATTTCAGAGAGGAAAATTCATAACATGTTGGTAAGATTTGACAATGCAATTCAAGATAAAAGTAAATCAAAATGGAAGGAATAACCTATTGGTAGAAGAGGTAATTACACTAGGGGTGTATGCGTGAAAATGCGGCCTATGCTAACACACACACACTTCAACACAGTCCTTGTGTGCGGATTCATCTCAGAATGAACGTTGGATTGTTCATCCAAAATTTTTCCTGCAAAGCGACCTGTTGCCTTCTATCTAAAGGGAATTGCTTGTCAGATATCCTCAAATTCGAGGTGTTTAAGCAACCGGACCCTCTAAGAATGAAGGATTTGAAAGAAAATGTGACTAATCTATATGATTATGCAGATTAATCTAGAATGAAAGATGCAATGTAATCTAAGAACAAATAAAGCAAACTAGATTAAGAATATGCATGATTAAACTAATAATGAGATTAAACTAAGAATGAGAATGCATGCAAGAAATATGAGCAAATGTGAGTATGAATTCCAGCAGCAATTTGATGCAAATTCTCCAAATTCATCCTCTTTGAAATGAAGAGAGGAGGGTCTCTTAAATAGACATTCCTTGAATCCATCAACGGTTGAGATCAATTTCAATCAATGGTCAGGATTGAAGATGAAGTTCAGTCATAAAGGAAGATTCCCAAATTAAAGGGAGTTAACTGATTTAATTTGAGAAAAGTAAGGAGTTAACTGATTTAATTTGAGAAAAGTAAGGAGTTAACTAATTTAATTCCTTTTTTTATTCACAGTGAACTGGGAATTTTCCTTTTTGAACTGAAGAGAGATTTTGTTGAGATATTTAATTTAATAAAATGAGATATGCTCTCATAATGACCTTTTTCATTTAATTAAATAATATTATTTTAATTAATTAAAGATGCTTTTCTCATTTAATTAAATAACTTCATTTAATTAATTAGGAATGACTTCCCATTTAACTAAATAACTTAATTTAATTAATTAGAAATAGCTTTCTCCATTTAATTAAATAATTTTGTTTAATTAATTAAAATGGGTAGATTTATTAAATTAAATAAATTTAATTCCATAGTACATTAGCCTTAGGATATGATTTAATTCAATTAAAGTATAAATACTTAGTAATTAAATTAAATATTAATCAATAGGTTTAATGTGACTAATATGAGTCAACACTATAGGAATTAAATAAAAAGTATGATGAATGCAGATTTAGGTTTTCTGCATTTGACAATTAAATCAAGTAGCGAGTAGCCAAATAAGAATTGCCTATTAGAATAGGTCTTAGGATTGATGAAAAATAGACCAGAATTGGTTGAGATGGCAATGAGCCAATTTTGGGGTATTACATTTTGCCCCTCTTTGAATGAATGTGCAAGCAGCACGTTCAATTCAAAGAAAATTAAAAAGCATGATGCGAAGATGAGATTGGTTCCAAAGGTGATGATATAGAGACCAATTGATAAGCTTTTTAGGACCATCTCTAGAATAGAGCTTAATCCTAAGGGATCCAAGTAGAACACTTAGATACCTAATAGTGATAGCATTTAAAAGACTACCTCTAGAATAGAGAATAATCTTTAAGGATCCAAACAAAACATCTAAATACCTGAAATTGATAAGGATTTAAAAGGTTTCTTCAGAACAAAGTTTAACCTTTAAGGATCTAGATAGAACATCTAGATACCTAATAATAATAGCATTTAGAAGACTATCTCCAGAACAGAGCATAATCTTCAAGGATCCAGATAGAACACCTAGATACCTGAGATTGAAAGCATTTAGAAGACTATCTCCAGAACGAAGCTTAACCTTCAAGGATCTAGATAGAACACCTAGATACCTAAGATCAAAAAAAGATAACAAGGTCCAATAATGAGTCATAGAATCATCCCCAGAATGAGGCTTGATCCTTAGGAGTTGGGGTTTAGACTGTCCCAATACCTGTCTATCAAACTCTGAGAAGAGTTGTTATAAGGTTGATCAATTGATGAAAAGATAAGATAGATGGAAAAGATGCTAGATAGAAGGGAACAAAATGCCCCAAGTGATGAGATGCCCCAAGTGATAAGGGAATAAGATGGGAACTAGATGCCCCAAGCAATAGGTATTCAATGATGTAATCATCCTGCCCCCTCGAGAGCAAAATTGGAAGATGACGCACCAGAAATAGGTGTGAAGCAATATAGCAATAGATACAGAAGAAATCTGAGATTCAACAGAATATAGAAGAGATCAGAATGATTAGAAGAAATATGAAGAGATCAGAATGATCTGAAGAAATATGAAGGGATCAGAATGATCAAAAGAAATATGAAGAGATCAGAACGATCTAAAGAAATATGAAGGTTGATTCGAAGTGATTTTGAGATCCAAAAGACCAAGTTTGACTTGAAAAGATTCCAAGAATTGCAAAGTATCAAAAAGATTTGGATTGCACAAAAAAATTTTAAATGCATTTTGAGCCACTTAAGTGTGTCAGATTTCGAATTTGATCCCAAAAAATGGGTTCAGAGCAAACAAAGTAGCCAAGAGGGTGATTAATCAATCATTTGTGCAGTTCATGAAAGAACATGATACTTTGAAGAGACCAGCAATCCCTCATCAGAGAAGGTGAAAGTAGATTTGCAATTGAATCGCATGCTTATGCAAGTGAACTATGTAATGCAAGACTATGTTAAATGCAACCCTAGGTCTGGTTACCAAGCCTTGATGATTTATCATCACTGGATATAAAATAAAGCTCATATGTCATACAATTCCCACTGACATTGCAATCATGGAAATATGAATATAACATACGTTATTGGTTTGTCAGGATTAAATGTAAGCATTCGAGGCACAAGAAGCCAAAATGACCAGAACATTTATCCCTTTTAATGTAGCAAGTTAACATAAGCATCAAAGCATAGATGCTAGGATGACCTGAATGTTGCTTGCATGACAAGCACACCACACACACGGGAGATCCCTCTTATGCTAAGTATTCAGTATTCATTCTATCTGCAATGACCCTTATGTTCGTAACCTAAGACAGAACTATGCTAGATATACTCGCAGTGACCTGTACGTTCACTTAATAGGATGAGTATCAGTATGTACTATAGCATGAAGAGTTCACTCCAAAAAATAAGGAGAAGAACCAATGTCATTGATGTATTTGTATAAAAGCAGTCGAGGTACACATGGCCATCCAATACGAGATGGAGGCTCTTATAGTGGACACCCCTCTTATAGGAGCAAATCAACTTATTGGAACTAAACTTCAAACAGAAAGCAAAGAAAAAGATCATGCCCCCAATCATTACTTCTCTAGTTGAAGATGACATCATCGAGTTGCTCGAGGAGATATGATAAAGCAAAACAAAGAAAACAAAGAAAATGCTCAGCATATCCAAACAAGTATATCATTTTTTTGAGTTCAATGTTTTTGGGATTGATGTCAAGTGCTAATGTCTAGAACATGTAAGAAAGAAATCTCTTCAATAGGGTGACAATAGTAGGCAGACGTAGTCAAAATGACTGGTGACTGAGGTCAAAGAGGAATATTCACAATGAAGAACCTAAGAAGGACTAAGTGACAGTAGATAGACACAACCAGGATGACTGGTGACTGACGCAAAAGAGATCTTCGATAAAGGAATCTTGAGACATGACCCAAGCAATGGTAGGCAGACACAGCTGAAACAACTAGTGACCATTGTGAAAGAGATTCTATGAGGAGAATCTCAAAAATAGTGACACTAGTGATAGTAGGCAGACACAGTCAGAACGACTGGTGACTATCGTGAAGGAGATTCTATGAGAAGAATCTCAAAAAGAGAGTGACACTGGCGACAATAGGTAGATGCAGTCAGAATGACTGGTGACTATCGCGTAGGAGATTCTATGAGGAGAATCTCAAAAAAAGTGACACTAACGATAGTAGGTAGACGTAGTTAGAACGACTGGTGACTATCGTGTAGGAGATTCTATGAGGAGAATCTCGAAAATAGTGACACTAGGGGGGAATGCCCTCAAGCTGTGACAAGACTCAATCCATGGATACATGAGCAGGAAGCAGGGAAGCGAAAGCAACTGTACAGAATAGCCAAAAGATGTGCTGTAAGATGGAGCATTGGGAACAAGAGGCACTTGTTTACCAGGTTTTCACCTTCTTGGCAAGTTTTTCTTTTTTTGCTACCATGATGCCTGTTTCCAAGTTTTCATCAATGGCACTATTTTTGTTTTTCAATTTTTTTTGTATTTTTCTTTTTTTGATTTTTATTGTATTTTTGAGATTTTCAATTTTTTTTTGGTGTTACCAAGGCGCCTATTGCTAGGTTTTCACTAGGGTAACAATTTTTTTTCACGACTTTTTCCGATTTTTAGATTTTTTTCAGAGATTACTAGCTCTCAAGAAGGATCGCCTTGATTTTGTTCCAGTGTCTAGCAAGGTGCAAGACAATATGTAGGATGAGATGTAGTAACAAGATGGTGGATAAGTGGAGATGGATAGGAAGGGAGTATGAAGCAGTGAATGTTACCCTCAAGGAAAGCCTTCACAAGATTATCCAAGCTAGGGAAAAGGATATAACAATATAAGTTCATGGTGTAATGAAGGGTGTCATGTAAGTAATCCAAGAAAATGACCATGTCAAGAGATTGGTAAGAACTGAGTATTCTTCTTTCTTTCGTTGATCAAGACCAAAGGGTTAACTGAATAGGATAGCAAACTTTGTTATGGAGGTTATGAGTGAATGAATTGAGATGAGGATATCTGAAGGACAATCAAGATCATGATAGCATGTCATTGATGGAAGAATTACACATGATGTCTATTTACCAAGTTTTCATCATGGTACTTTTCCAAGGTGCCACAAGAAGTGGTTTTCACCATAGGACAAATTTATTTTTCTTTACTTTTGCTACCAAGGTGCCTGTTTCTAGGTTTTCACCGAGGCACATTTTTTTCTTTTTTTCTTTTTTTCTTTTTTTTTTTGAATTTTTAGAGTTTTTGGAAATAATTCAAGCCTTCTTCAATTTGAATAGTGCTCCTATAAGAAAGATAAGTTATGATAAGCCAAGGCCATAGCAAGGTACACTCAAAGATGTTGATAAGGTAATGGAAGGGAAATGATAGGAAAATGAGAGGTAGATGGAGGATAAGGTTGTTGGTTTTAGAAGACTAAAACAAGCAAGGATGGGAAGCAGGCATAAGATTTAGAGGATCTCATGAGGGTGGATGAGATATTAGGCAAGATCAACATTGATACACACCTTGAAGGGTAGTGGAGTGATGAAGGAAATATGGATGAAATAGATTGAAGCTTAGATATATGAGGTAGAAAAGCCATTTTGGAGAGGGGTGGAGTAGAAGGTTTTGAAACCTTTTTAGGAAGATGTTGAGAAGAAGATGGAGTAGAAGCCTTTGGAAGCTTGAATGTCAACTTTGATTTTTTCTCAATATTCAAGTCCTTCAAAAGATACTTGGGAATCCATATAGCTTTTGATTTTTCATTTGATGCTTTGGAATGCATTTCTTCAATAACAGATTTAAGAACCCATACTTTCTTTGGTTGAGCTCTTTCAATAGTGGACCTTTGCGATCTCTTTTGCATATTTTCCTTCTTGACATTCACATGTCGATTAGAGGAGACATAGTGAACTTTTGAGAATGGATTCATGCACTTGTGTTTGAGGTGATCATCCAAATTGCTTCCAAAGGACTTGGGATTTATGGATGAATGAGGCCAATATGACTAGTTTAGATGGAAAGCTGGATGTGAAGAGTTCAAGTATGTGCATCTTTGTTGATCTTGGGGTAGGGTAGGAGGAATGTATAATGAGCTAAGAGTGGAAGTAGGAGATAGAGGAACATAAGGTCCCAATATAGATGGAAGACTTGAAGGTTTTAGCTTAGATGGGTATGGACCAAGGATAGATTTAGAAGATGTGAACAGACCATGAGTATGGATATCAACATCTTTAGAGTGAGAAATATGACCAAAGCCATCAATAGATTTATGAGTAACTATTATAGGAGCAATACCTTTGACAGGAGTATTTAAAGCTTGAGCATAGTTTGGAAGCGAATGTAGCAAGGTAGAATAAGAGAGCGAGGGAACACTTTTCTCTTCAAAAGGAATTTTCGGTAACATAGGAAAAGTATCCTTCTCTTGGTCTTTTGTAACCTCCTTAAGGATGGTGGAAGGAATACCTTGATCTTGCTTAGTAGAGGTGCATGACATGGGAGATGGAGGACTATGTGGCTCTTGAGATGGAGACACGAGATCTTGGAAGACTTGAAAGGGGATGAAGGAATCTTGGTCTTGATCAACACTTGTTTCTTTATCATTTAAGTGGTCCTCTTGACATGAAACCAAATCCAAGTATGAGGGAGTATCTGAATCTGTACTTGAATATATTTCTAGAGTCTCCATAACAAGCTCTTGAAGAGACAGTGGAGGGATAGTTGGAGTGGGGATAATAGGAGGAGCAACACATGGAGGTTTTGGATCTTTGCTTTCTGTAGAATGGAAGAGGTTTGTAGCTAAGTCAAGATTAGCTTGAGTTTCCTTTAAAGGTAGTCCTTGAGGGTACACATAGTCAACTGGGGGAGTAGTGAGTTCTTTTGGTGAATATGTGTTGGAAAGATGGGATAATTTAGAAGGTGGATGTATGTTGGAGGAAGTAGAAGTTGTGTTTTAACCATTACTACACATGGTTTCATGAGGTTGATCCTTCTTGAGAGTAGAATATTTAGTAGTTGAGAGCTTAGATTTTTGAATGATACCATTGTCAAAGAGATCTTGGATCTTTTTTTTCAGCTCCTTACAATGGGAAGTTTTATAGAAATTATGTCTATGATAGACACAATAGTTACTCATAAAGGAAACTCCCACCAAAGTGACCTTAGGTAATACAATGATTTTCTCTTCAAGAAGTTCTTCCAAGGTTAATTCATAAGATTTTCCCAAAGGTGTGAAATCATGCTTTGGTTTAGGTTCCCAAGGTTTTTCTTCAAAGATATTTCTAGATTTCTTGGGTGTATGTGAGGTTTTCTTAGATGTCTTGGATTCAAGATCACAAGAATGTGATTTTTGTTTGTCATAGAAGGAAGGGAAAATTTCTCTCAAGGAGAATTTGTTCGATGATGTGTTTTCCTCTTCTTTTAGTCTGTGAAGTTGAGAGCTCATTGATTGAATTTTTTGCTTCATGTTTGCAATAAGTAGCTTTTCTTCCTCACTATAAATGTTGGATTTAGCACATTTTTTGTTAGCCATTTTGATGTACTATGTTTCAAGTAGTGACAGCCAAGTTTTAGAACATAAGTCAAGTTGCTACAGTCATAGACAATGACAAAAAGTAAAAGCTTAGACAAGGACCACACTAGAATGTAGTCTTAGAAAAGCAAGATAAGAGTGCAGTATACTAAGGTACGAATAGTCTGATTTGAAGGCTAGAATAGCCAAAGATTATGACTATTATGACATAGAGTACAACAAGCACTAAAGGACAAGAGCAAGATAACTGAGAGACAAGACTAGTTAAAGTATGGATCACAAGTCATTAGCTAAGCAGGATGCCACTGTTTGGGACTGTTTGTAGACAAAAAGCGATAAAAGGATGTAGAAAAAGGCAGCGTGCAGATCGCAGATAGCTAGATCAGACCAAAAGTGGAAATGCTGACACAAGATCTCGTGTGAGAAACCTTTACGGGTCATGTGAAGAAGTTTTACAAGTCACGCGAAGAAGTTTTTGTCTCATGCAAAGTTCAGTGATAGTTTTTAATTTCATGCGAGAAAGCTCATAGGGTCGTGCGAAGACTCATGATAGAATTTTAATTTTGCATGAGGAAAAAATGATTTCGCGCGAGGACCAAATGATTTCGTGCGACACTGAAAAAGTTTTTGCATGAGAAAGAAGATCAATTTCAGAACAATGACTGATTTTGGCAAGATTTTTGGACTTTTTAGATAGATTGGGAAGATTTTTGAGACAAGTTCAATTTAACAGACAACAAATTTGATTGTTTTAGTGAGCAAGCAGATAAACAGGAAGGTAGAACAGCAAGCAGGTGATATCAAGCATGTCTGAAAACAATGAGCAAGGGCAAAAGCAACCTTGCGCATGAACAATCAAGTGACTTAGTATGCGCTGATTCTTAAGAGAGCTAATTGTGTATGTTTTCAAAGAGTTTTGAAATCATGCATACATCCCTAAAAAATAAAAGTTGGCCTCTCTAAGGTTTTTAGTAATGGTTTGACTCTGCAACTTTTATGACTCACAGGGGTGACCTCCAATCTCGACACACCAAGGTTTTGACACAGTCCGAGAACTTAATCTTCAAGAGCTGCTAGGGAGATCTGACAACCCACAATGAACCACACCTATGGAGATTTCTTCTATAAGGACATTTATATAGCGGTTGTCACTACCATGGTGAAAATGGCTATTACCGCATGAGGTTTCGTCAACGCAATTTTCTCTGAAGAGGGACCCTCTCTAAAGGTGACCGACTCACAATAGTATACCACAAGGGGACTTAGCTTCCAGATCCAAGGTTTTGACACCTTTTCACTTTTAGCCCAATCAAAGAAGACAGATTAATCTGACACACTAAACTAAGAGTATCTCTTAAAGATCTATGATATCAACTCCCAGTGATCTATCAACCTCTTCGGAGAAAGGATGCCTCCATCAACAAGTTGAAGATTCATCTATCTACGAGATGTTCAAAGTATTCTCCCCACTACAAGGAATCTTTCTTAGAGAGGAGTTTCACTAGGAACCCACTCCATCAAGATCCACGAATAGGGTTCATGGGGGCCTAATTACTATGTGTGTACAGATGTTAATTCCCAAAATAAAATCTATCCAAAAGCAATAAAAAAGCATAAGGTGGTACACCTAACACTTTAACTAATGCGAGGTGAGTCCAAAGATGTGGAACATTTAACCCCTCACACAAGCTAACATGAGTCCACAACTCAGAAACTAGTGAGTTCCAGAAAGCACAAAAGGGTTCCCTAGTGGAGCATTTAACGCTTCTTTCCTATAGACCCCTCCCCTTTAACGTGGTGTTGATCTTGCAACCACAGGGTGGAATGAGGGGCCGGTGGATTAGCGAGTCCAATAACCCAAGATAGCTAATTAGATCTATCACTAGTAACTAAGCCTACTAGATGAAAACTAATGGAGATCACAACCTAGTATCAAATTATGCATGTGTTGTAAAATGAGAACATGGAAGAAAATACACACAAGCTTGACACAAGAGATTTTTTTTTAGCTCCAAATGAAGTGTTATCATGTTGGTTTGTTGTTTCAGGTGTTTGAGTAGTTCACAAATAGTTTTACAACACCATTTTCAAATAGAAAATATAATATCTCTCACACTGCACACAAGTAGTTTAATCAATCTCTCAAGGGAAATTCTCGCAAGTTTAGGACATGTCAATTTTGCACTCATTTTAGTTTTGTCTCTTATGTTATTAGTTTCAAAACAAAAGGAAAACAATAGTTGAAAACAATCCTACTAGGGACAAAGAAACCTGGCAAAATGAGTATGAAAAAATATGTGTTATCCCTAGAATAGAAGGTCTTGGTCTTCAAAATCCTTACCCACACTGAGTATCCACAAGGACTGACATGTTGGAGCTTTTGAATGATGCTTATGCTTGATTGCAAAGCCACCAATGCCCCATTCATGTTTGTATTTTTTGAGATATGAATGTTGGGTGTAAAGGCTTTGGGTGATCCAAGAAACCACTTGGATCAATCCTTATACAAGTATTTAAAATCTTTAAAGGTGAACCAAGTGGAAAACTATCTAACAGTGTCTAATAAAGGTTTACATTTAACATCAACCCTCACGTAGTCTTGTAAACAAGATTAAGAACAAAGAAAGATTGAGGTGGTTCTTCCCGACACACAATCAACACATCCATAGATCGATCATGTCAAGGATAGCATGGATGAAGCTTGTACGTATTTCAAGACTTAGGTCTCAAAAAAACATATTTTTATAAAGTGAGGTGGCAAAGATAGTATAAGCTTGTTCTCACTTGGGTCATAGATTTTTTCCTCAAATGGAAGGCCCTCTAAAGGTAAAAAAAAGAAAATAAGATAGGTGAAAAGGGTTGGGATCTCAAATCCTCCTATAAGAAGAAGAGCATACTCTCTAATTGAGCCACTTCTCTTTAAGATATGCAAGAAAAAATTTTCTTGGTGACATTTAGACAACTTGCAACATCACCATATTAACAATTTTCAATATTGAGCATGATAACTAGCAATTAGTAGTTTTGTATTAATTTCTTTAATTGAGGTTCTCTGTAAGTTTATATGAAAGTAATCAAAACCAAGTTCAAAACCCTGCAAAAAGAAAATATATCATGCATAAATGATAACACATACCACTAAAAAATAGAGCATATTGTGTAAAATAAAAATAATGACAACTAAGAGGTGGAAAAAAATTCTCTATTTTTGATACAATATAACAAAGAGACATAACACTTCACCAGATTATCATATGATAATATTCATAAAGATATTCAATCCAACATACATAGGAAATATAAGGTTGGACGTGAGACTATATAAATATATGAAGAGTATGATAAACACCTAAAAAGGCATGCATCAGCTATAACATAGTTATCACATGTAGTTTAGAGTTATGTTATACGATACTCCATATCTTTATGTTAGCAACCAAAATTAAAAAACAAAAAAAATGAAAAACTAGAAACTGGCTCTAACCCCATGGTGGGTGCCAAAAATGTGTCAATGAAAATGTATCTTACATTGCACTTCTATAAATCATTGCATCTAGGATTTAAACTACTTTAAGTTCCTAGAAATTGACTTACAACTTACTATTTGAAGCATGCAAAATCTATGCTTGGTTTCTCTTAGAATCCAATAATGAGACTTAACAATGTTCACTATAGAACAAAAGATTAAAAGAGGAATAATGCAATGTAAAACCCTCAAGATATTCATAATGCAAAATGCAGATTAATCTAGAATGAGAAACCAAGGTAAAAATTGAGATTAAAGTTAAGTCGTTATGATGAATCTACATGTTTTAAGATAATATGCAATGAACTAATCTAGATGATTAAACAAAACTAGAATGGTAGAATGAAAGATATTCAAAGTGACATCATAACGATAAAATCAAATTGAGATCATTTTGATGTAGAAGCATCTTGGGTCTTTGAGCAATGCTACATCAACCATTTTTTTTTTGTACAAGTATGTTGTTCATGAAGAAGCTGTTGTTGCTTTTATTTTCATGTTATGGGTAGTTGTACTTATGTCAAGGACCTATCCAAGATCCTTGTCCTAAGTGCATGAATTCTTATGTTTCTTGAGCTCTGTGTCATTTTTTGTGTTCCTATTTT